>NDXB01001339.1:30887-43541 GCA_002631895.1 Agapornis roseicollis | reverse complement strand
CCAAAGAAAAAACAGGGGAAAAAAAAAAAAAAAAAAAAAAAAAAAAAAAAAAGCAACCCAAGAACATAAACCAAAACCAAACAAAATAAATAAAAAACCCCCTACCCTGCTTGCAGCACTGAATCTCCACAAGGCTTTTGCTTGTAATGAGAAAATAGTCCACACAGGTGTTGCTTTAACAAGTCTGAAAGAAATGAAAAACTCCAAACCCTACTAGAAAAATACTGAGAACAGGAAACAGGAAAAACAACAACAGCAACCAACCAACCAAAAACTCATATAGATACATGCACAGAGGAAAATTTAGGTGTGCTTCCAGCTTTGAACCTGTTATAACCCCAAAGCAAACCAACCAGAGACAGCATATCACTATAACTCGACACACTACCAAATATAAAGTGTATATGAATATCTAAGTTGACTTACTGTAGCTGCAGAAAGCAATCTGGGAGAGGGCACCTAGCTTGGTGGTATTACCACAGAAGAAACTGGTATGATGCTACAGGTAAGTAAAGTTAATGTGGTTACTTCATCCATTGAACCCAACTCAAAATACTTTGAAAATCCACACACACAACCTGAAGAAAACAGAAGTGTTTTTGCTTGTTCACAAAGAAATCCTAGGTCTCTTTTCCCAAGTGACAAGCGATACGATGAGAGTAAATGGCCTTAAGTTGTGCCACGGAAGGTTGAGATTGGATATTAGAAAAAATTTCTTCACCAAAAAGGCTGTCAACCATTGGAACAGGCTGCCCAGGGATGTGGTGGAATCACTGTCCCTGGAGGTATTTAAAAACATGTAGATGTGGCACTTACGGATATGGTTTAGTGGTGGACTTGGGAGTGCTAGGTTAATGGTTGGACTCAGTGATTTAAAAGTGTTTTGCAACCTAAATGACTCTATGATTCTACTAGGATTTAACGTTCTCACAGTACCAGTTTCTTTATCAGAAACTTGGTCTGATCAGGTGGCATGGTTTAGTGTGGGGTGTCCCTGCTTATGGCAGGGGGGTTGGGACTAGATGATCTTAAGGTCCTTTCCAACCCTAACTATTCTATGATTCTATATTGCAGAAGCAGTCCTCAAGGAATGCCTGAAAGTGAATTAAAAAAAAAAAAGATCAAATGAGAGCAATGAGAGCAAAGGGTCACCACCACTGACAATGTGTACAATCATAAATATAACCCATTCATTTGAAGACACAGCTTAAATTGGTGAGAAAATATGCATGTGTTGCTTAACTATTACATCTCTAAGAAAAAGTAACTTTAAAAACTGTGCTAATTTATGAAAAATTTGTTCTTTCATTACTAGAAATCAAATCTTTAAATGGTCTGTAAATATATGTTTAATCCAGCTCTCTGTCCTGGGTTCAGCAGTAGCAGTCATTTTTCTCCTTCTTAGTAGCAAGTTCCAGAACTTAGGAATTAATTTAAATCAGTTAGATGTAGGGTTACCACAAAACTCTTGATGTTTTTATTTTATACATTAATTTATTTTGTAGGTTTATTTTCTTCAGTCACTGAAAAAGCGTAGATCATTTGCCAGTGGTTTTCTCCGTCTACCTTTCCAACTAAAATCTCAGTCATCACCATGAACTGTAGAGGCACACAACAGAATGACCCTTGGAGCAATTATGTTCTCTGGCTGAATTCATATGAACCATTTGCAAGACTAAAAGCAAAATATGAGACATTTCTGGATTATATATTGATCATTTAATTATTTTCCATTTTAACTCCATGCTATTTGTGGTACAGAACATTTATGTTGGCTGGACACCACAATTAATCTTCTAAAATATCTGTATGTCAAAAGTCAATTATTCAGGTGACAGCACTAATGTTTAGATTCTTTGTTAACCATGATTAACTTTTGAGGTTCTGAATTAAAAAGGTATCTGAAAGCAATAATATTGCCTTAATCATGAAACCAATTTTCATCTTAGTATGTGTAGGTTGTATTTTGACCCATTTCACAGTAATAAATGAACATTACTGTGCTGTTTATGAAGTTATACACATATGCTTGCAGCCCAGAAAGCCAACCGTATTCTGGGCTGCATCAAAAGGAATGTGACCAGAAGGTTGAAGGAGGTGATCCTGCTCCTCTACTCTGCTCTCATGAGACCTCACTTGGAGTATTGTGTGCAGTTCTAGTGTCCTCAACATCAAAAGGACATGGAGCTGTTGGAACAAGTCCAGGGGAGGGCCACGAAGATGATCGGGGGACTGGAGCACCTCCCATATGAAGACAGACTGAGAAAGTTGGGGCTGTTCAGCCTGGAGAAGAGAAGGCTGCATGGAGACCTCATAGCAGCCTTCCAGTATCTGAAGGGGACCTATGGGGGTGCTGGGGAAGGACTCTTCATTAGGGACTGTAGTGACAGGACAAGGGGGAATGGGTTCAAACTTAAACAGGAGAGGTTTAGATTGGATATAAGGAATAAATTCTTTCCTGTTAGGGTGGTGAGATGCTGGAATGGGTTGCCCAGGGAGGTTGTGAGTGCTCCATCCCTGGGGGTGTTTAAGGCCAGGTTCGATGAATCCTTGGGTGACATGGTTTAGTGTGAGGTCTCCCTGCTTACGGGAGGGGGGTTGGAACTAGATGATCTTAAGGTCCTTTCCAACCCTAGCTATTCTATGATTTTATGAGTCTATGAAAATGTCACACATTAGTGCTGAGACCCATAAAAAGCTCTCTCCCCCAATGTTATTAATATTACTCTGTGTTTCTCACAAGCCTGCTGTATGAATGAGAGTGTCACCCATAATGATGGGCAGATAAGCTATCATTCTGGGTTAGTCTGCTAATTTGTCTAGGATTTACAGCTTTTCAATGAAACCAGAGACAAATTTTAAAATTCATTTTCTTGAAGAAATTTCCCACAAATCAAAGTACATATGCTGAGGAGGAAATCACCTGATTTTTAGGTATCCATAATCTGTTATGCATAATATGTTACCATTATTCTAGAATTTAGGAATTTTATTACTCTGATTCCCTTAATTTCAGTCAATCCATGCTGCTTTGTTTTCCCTGCAATTGTGATATTAGAATGTCTCATACACTGTGTGATCAAGCTGAAATACACTCTAATTACTACCAGAGTCAGAGCAAGTTTCTATATCCAATCTACTTGTTTTGCATGACACTGATAGCATAAAGCAGGTGGAAAGTTAGTTTATTCAGTTGGCAAGGGTACAAGCAGATGGCATGCAAGGCACTAAATGAGCAAAAGGATCCTGCTACAGTGGTACTGAACTCTTAACACCTGCCAGATGTCTGACAGCTGGTAGTGGATACTGCACCTAGATAAAACTTGAAGACACTGACTTTTGACGAGCCTCAGGTAAAGCAGACCACTAATATTTCATATCAGCATCTCTGCTAATTCCCTCCTCAAGTCCTCATCCTGAAAGCTGTCCAGTGAAACCATAAAAATCTTAAGTGTTCAGGATGCAGTGATGATGTTTAAGCATACACAGTGCAGATGACAACCTGCTATCTTCAAGTTGTCTTACTTTCATGTACTTGCAAACAAGGTATTGCTAGAAATCCAACAGAAATTATGTAGGAACATGGAATTTGTGAGAACCAATTATGTGATTCAAGAAAAGTGGTGAATTTAGAGTTGAGAAATAGTGAGATTTTGTAAAATGCCCACTTAGGTTTTCTTCCAAAACCTAACAACAAAAATCAAGATGGGAGAGGATGAAGATTCACTTCCTGAATGTGAAATTTTAAGGATGAGTTTAGGAGATAAATACAATCCAATGTAGATTCTCTGTTCCCTGATATTTGGGATCCCATTCCACCATTTTTGTTTGTCTTACTATACTTTAAATGGCCAGATGTAGAACCTGGATCCAGATTTGACCTCTGTCAGTTCTCAAAACCCCAGGGAAGCTGTGTTCATTATTTATAAGACGTTAGAAATTCTATACATCAAACCACAGAATGTGTATTGTTAGTTTTGTTTATTACGGCTTTAAATATTTTGTGTCACAGCAGCTAATTGGCATGTTTTCTTAGCAGAGTAAATACATAATCAGAAAACTCATAAATCAGACTAGCTGTGTTTGGAAGCAAAATTGCTATTTCAGACATTTTCCAGTTTTGTACAGAAAAATCAAGCTGTTGAAATATCCAAACTAAATTGCACTCATCCATGATTGGGTAAGACACCCTTCAGACAAAAAAATGCTATGGCTTCTTCCAATACAGAAGCTGTGTTAATAGCTAACCACAATATTTTTCCAAAAATTCAGCTGCGTAGATGGAAAATAAGGGGAAAATTTTTAAGGCAGAAAGGGCAATTAGGTCCCCAAATCATTTCTCTATGAGTAATCCATTTCTCTCAATTTTTTTAAGATTTCCTTACAGGACTTATGCAGTCATTTATAACAGCCATAATCTGTAAATTTCCCAGACAATAACTACAATGATTTCATGAATTTCAAATATCACTTTAACCTTGTGGTTGTCCCTTGAAGTTGAAAACCAACACAGCATTCAGTGGGTGAAAAGTCCAAATATATGTTTATTATGCATATACACTGTCACAGCTAACCACTGTGCTGGGCCTAGATACGGAAGAACAGGGCACTGCCAGAAAGGACAATCTCCCATAGCAGAAGATAGTAAGAGAACAGGCTAACTTTCTTTAAGACTGGACTGCAGGCAAAGCAAAAAAGGTAGAAGTGAAAGCAGGGAAGAACACCTATTCTGAATACCTCAGTAAGTAGGGATATGGCAGAGATATGTATAAGGTGCAAGTGAAGTAAAATGTGCCTTACCCCTCAACCAGATGTTGCTAATGAATAGCTTGTGTCAGAGGACCAGTTACCTCCAGCCCCTTAAAACTCTCAGCCTAAGATTTAATAGTCACTACAAAATGTCTTGATTTTCTCTTGAAATCTAGAGAATCTTGACTTGAAGTATTCCCAGCTCCTAAGAGGTCTGAGTCTTTCATCCCCTGATCTTCAAATATCAAATGTAACTTAATGGGGAAGTTACGTTCCAATCAGAGTATCAGGCATAGACACCCAGCATACATCTCTGAAGTTGCCTGCTTTTTTAACACTGCACATCTTCAACAGAGAAAAATAAAAAATCCTATATGTACACAGAATGGCATCTGACTTTTGTATCTGCAAGAGTCTGCCCACACAGAGCCAGCCAAGCCCGAAAATCTGGCCTTCCAAGTGCTGTGTCTAGATACTGCAGCCTCAACATTTGTCATATTTTTCCATATATCATCTAAGGAAAAAAAAGTATTGAAGAACAATGCTACAGAAAGTGAAGAATAGGGCTAGACACAGTAGCAAAAATTAAGATAAAGTCAATTCTGATTTGCTGGTTTTACACTGATTTAAGTAGGGCTAGACTTCAATACCAGTTACGCATTTAATTAGGAGTTGTTTGCATTTGCAGAAACCTGAAATATCTGGAGTGCTTGCTGAACCTTTCCCTCACGATGCTTACAAAAAAGCATCAGTGAAAACATAAAAACCCCAAACCTTCTACCTAAGTGTTTCAATGAAACACTTACCAAACTAAAAGACTGATCCATCGAAAATCTCCATGTCATTTTCATTATGTGCTTTAAAATCTACTTTCTGTCTTTCTTGGTATCAGAATTAACTGAATTCTGTTATTAATATTCATAATATCACTCCTTTCTTGAAGCACTCATTTGTACATTGACACAGTGAAACAGTTAATACTCCTTGATCTTGAGAGATAAAGCCATACTTATATTAAAATGAAGAGTGCATTAGACATTGAGACCTAATGTTGAGACCTACAGTTCAAGAGCACTTGGAGGTAAGACTAGCTTGCAGTTCTTTCTAGCACACACATGCACATGAGTTAAAAATAATGAGTCTCCACTTCCATCTAACAGACTAATCACCTTAAGCACCAGAAGGTTATACTTTGACCCTGGCTTCAATCTCATTAGTTTATAAACCAATATAAACATAAATACAGTCACCTGTTTGTAGGGCATGAGTCACATCTCTGTTCAGTTTGATCCATGCAGGCTAATAAATAAGCTTCTCAGCCTCTGTTGCATATCCATATTTGATGCAGTCATCAACTTGTAACACCTGTCTGTGAAATGCTACCTCACAGGTTCTGGTTCTTGGTTAATTAAAAATTCAGTCTAGACAAGTTTAAAGCTTTTTATTTTGTTTTGCCTTTTCCTAAGGGATACTGAAAACAGCTTGAGAAACAAAGTTACGGTGAAATCTACTATATACTACAGAAAGTTCCAGCATTCATTCTACTGAAACTTTACCTGTGCAGATGTGCCACAAGTGTATAATAAATATACAGAAGAATGTTACTTAAAATGTCTTTAAGAAACTTGTCTCTACCCAATGTATCAGTCATTAGGCTACTATAGATAAGGGTACTTTCTCCTAATTACACTGAAGATATGCTGGTGGGCAACACAAAAAGTCTGATTTGTAAGACTACTGAGAGAAAGGAAATGAGTGAGAAAGAATACACATCCCAGTGGCTGCAGCACGTATCATGAACCGTATGATGTGGGTGCCTGAAGACCGACCACTGGGGCTGTTTCAGTTTGATCTAATAACTGAGTGACTTCGTGAATTTTCATGCCATACTGTCATTGCAGCTAATTAGGAATGTGCTGTGAAATCATTTATTATACTACACCTCCTGCAGAGTACAGGAACACACTGTTTATAAGAAGGGAAATATCCTGCTTCCCATCTCTGCATGTGAAATGCTCTGTGTATTTAGGTAGAACAACTTTTTGTCTTGATAGTTACAGTAGTCTTACATATATACAAATGCATATACACATACATAAATACATATACATATATACAATGCAAATCTTGAAGATATCCATACTGTAACATTATTCTGTAAATCGTTACTAGATATTAAAGCACAGATATTAAAGCACAGATATCAAAGCAGGTAATGCCACAGTTCTTTCCAATTCAAAAAGGAAAATAAGGCAGGAAAAGCTGCAAATCTAACAGAACTCTATTCATCTCGCCACCAGGGGACACTGTCATTTCATTTCAAAAGCATGAGGAAACAAAGTTTTGATTTAACACCAATAAGTCAAATTTAGATAGATAGATGAAATCTTTAATGTGTTAGTTGCATGCTTCTTCACAGTACAGCTAGTAAATATGATAAACACATGCCCAAAATAACATCGAAGCTGAGAACTGTCTTTGAGACTTTACATCGCACACAGCTATGCATCTCCAAACAACCAAAATAGACAAAACAGCTAAAGAAAGAAATGTGTTTACACTGGTTTTATCTGTTGATGTTGGTAGTTATTTACAATACGTAAAGTGAGATTTAGTAAATCCTTATTTGATATATATTTACATTTGGATTAATTTATGCATAGATCTATGATTGCTAAACAATGAGAATTGCATATCCACAACTCCTATAACATTATGTTACAGGATTATACATTACATCACCTTATGTGAAGTACCGTATAACACCTTATGTAAAACAGAAAGTATGTTCTCAAAAAATTAACAATGTGGAACCAATAAAACATGAGATAAAATAATGAAAATATAACCACAGAAAACACAGAGATGGATTTATGAGGTTTTTCTGCTTCAATCAAATGCCTCTGCTTGTCAAATAAACACTTGTGCTGCTTCTTTATATGTTAAATTGGCAAACATGTCTCTAAATACTTCAATTGTGTCTTGAAAGCTATACAGAATCACAGAATGATTAGGGGTAGAAAGGACCTTAAAGATCCTCTAGTTCCAAGCCCCATGCCACTAGGCCAGGTTGCTCAAAACCCTGTCCAACCTGGCCTTGGACACTTCCAGATATGGGGCATCCAGCTTCTCTGGGCCACCTATGCCAGTGTCTCACCACTCATAGTAAAGAACATTTTCCTTAATGTCTAGTCTAAATCTACCCTCTGTCAGTTTAAAGCCATTCCCCATCATACTATCACTACATGCCCTTGTAAAAAGTCCCCCTCCAGATTTCTTGCATGTCCCTTTGAGGCACTGTAAGGCTGCTCTAAGGTCTCCCTAGCGCCTTCTCTTCTCCTGAATGAACAATTCCACCTCTCAAACTGGCTTCATAGCAGAGGTGCTCCAGCCCCCTGATCATCTTTATGGCCCTCCTCTGGACTTGCTCAAGCAGGTCCCTGTGCCTCTTGTATTGGGGTCCCAGAGCTGGATGCCGTACTCTGGGAGGGGTGGTCTCACAAGAGCAAAGTATGGTGGAAAAATCACCTCCTTAGACTGCTAGTTACAATCCAGCTGTTGGTTTTCTGAGCTGCAAGCACATGTGTTGAGTTTCTTGTCAACCAGCACCCCTCAGCTTTTCTCCTCATGCTCTTAATCAATTTTCCTCCCAGGCTGTATTTGTGCTTGGGTTTGCCCCATCCCAGGTGCAGGACCTTGCACTTTGCCATGTTGAACTTCATGAGCTTTGTACTGGCCCACCTCTTGAGCCTGTTAAGGTCCTTTTGGATGGGATCCCTTCCCTTCAGCATGTTGACTGCATGACACAACTTGGTGTTATTGGCAAATTTGTTGACAATATACTAGTACCATATTGAGAAAGGTTGGAATCTATGCTTACAGTGAGATGAAAGTCCCCCTGACAGGTATAGATTCACTTTTTAATCAGTGATTTAGTTTAATTCAATCTTTTTTTGAAGGTGTAGGCTTCATTCATTTTTTGCAACTTCGGTGTGCAGTACTTGCTTCAATAAATTGAATGCATACATCAAATGATACAGGTTATAGGAAATCATTATGTGAATATTCCAAGCAATATTTTACTCATCACCCTGAGTGACTCAAGATTCAAAATTTCATTTGCTAAGCTTAAGAGTACACTTGAATTATGAAGGACATAGGAAATTGTACATAGGTCAACTAAAAGCCCAGGGTATTACCATCTAGGGCTGAGCATTCTACCTTGGAGTAGTTAAAAAAAAAAGGGGGGTTAGTTCTGTGTATTCTGTACAACTTAAACATCTCAGCTAGCAATAAAGACCAAATCACCTCTCCCAAGTTAAAACCACTCTCCTGACTTATCTTACAGCCCTGCCAGATGACAGCACCAGCAGTCCTTTATTCCAACAGCATTCATGGCCCACACTGGGACTATTTCAGTTGTCAATATCATCAAGAGAAATGATCAGTCATGTTTTCCTTTACTGCAATTTTTTTTTCCCAACTGCTGTTTCACTTCAGCCTCATTGTGCATTCACCTTTTAAAAGCAAAAGGAAGTATATTCATTCCAAAATCTAAGCAAAGAGTGAAGACTTTGGAAAGACTGGAAAGCAGAGATCTCCACCCAGAACTGTCACAAGATGAGGAAGCTCATAGGTAGTGGTCAACAGCTGTCATTCAAGAACACAAAGAAAACAAGAAAGAGGTGCCACTGCTTCCAGTAAAGCTGAGAACACAGATTCACTACTAAATTAACAGTTTATACAGAACACTCTAGCATCTAAGTTTGGGCCATGGACACTGTCTGGGTTATATTTTATCTGCCAGGCCTGAGCTGAAGCAGCAGGAATGCAGGCTCTGAAGAATTTCCAAAGGTAATTAACCACATCCTCTCAGGGTGCACCTATGGTGGGCTTGTATATCACTGTTCCCTAACACTTCTCAGCACTTGTCAACTCTGAACTAAGTCTCCCACCATTCCACACTAGGAAGACTGAGTGTTCCTATACCTGCCAGAAGACCAACCAGGTTAGCTCAAGCATTTATAGAGTTGTACCAGACTCAACTGCTAAGCCCCTGGCAATCTGATCTAATTAGATCTACTTCAGGCAGGGAATGGATTTAGTCCCCTGCAGAGCTCCCTTCCAAACTAAGTTATTCTACGATTCTATGATCTTTCACTGTTTAAACTAACCCAAGTCACTAAAAGAAATTGGGTTGTGTATTTATGAAGATGCCATCCCCCAGGAAACACCCACAAAGTGTCTTAACTGGCATAACAAGTGGAAAAAAGGAAGTCCGTGCACAGCCTTGGCTACTGTTTTCCCACATATTGACAATCCTATCTAGAAACCATTTGTATAATATAATCATACCATTTACAGCACACTTTCAACTAAAACTCTCGATAGAGAGAATATGGAGACAAAAGTTAATATACATTGATTAAGACATTACCTAAAGAGAAGAGGACAATTTAGTTATCACAGATGTGTCATAAGCCTTGGGAACTCTGAACATTGAAGTGAACAATGTTGTTTACATTGCAGCTATATCATTATAATCCATACTGTTAATAGGTGGTGATATTAACTTTGGTAAGAATACAGTCTTAGTTATAATAAGAACTAGAAAACAGGAAAACCATTCAACACAACATTTGAAAGGAATTTTGCTTTACTGGGTTTTCAGTATTAGAGAGTTCTTGTCTTCTCTGGAAGACTAGGCAGGGATCAGACAGGCCAGGCCTATTTGTTTATATTTCTAAGACTAGAGAAAGCTTTGATGGATTTCTGACCCACACCTTTTCTTTCTGCAGGCAATAAATACTAAAAATTGGATCTCCTGCTGTGCAGCCCTGATGCTAACAAACATTTTCAGTTCTGACATTTCTGTGACACTTTATGCAGCTGTCAGTAGGCCTTATTCAACATATCAGATACAACTGCAAGCTTATGTCTCTTATGACATTGAACCATTCCAAATGCCTTTTAAATAAATCAGCCAAAGTGCCTTTTTCCAGCACCTTTTTAGTATGCACTGAAAGGGTTGGATTAAGTGTTAAAGTCTGATTAGTCTGTTTCACAATTATGAAGGATTGCACTTGACAAAACCTGACAGTGTCTTAGGCTAATCTCAGAGCTACACAATATTTGTAAAATTAAAAACATGCAAAAAAAAGAAAAATCATTGAAATTAACAGTTTTGTTAAAACATGGGGAACAAAAGCTAAAATTCAGGCTGACATCAAAAATTCATTGCTTAATAACTTAAGACATCTTACCTAGGTGGACAAGTGCCCAGTATCTTTCAGTCTGCTCAGAGCTACTCCTTAAATACTCAAATCATGGGTACATTCAGTCATGATGTTATTACTCATATCTGTGGTATGGACATAGGCCAAGATTATAAAGATAGGTGTAGAACTGGCAAACTGCATTAGTGTCAACTGAGAATGCCTAATCTTGACAATGAAAAATAGGGGAAAAACAACACATAATGCATCCACGTGATTGCAAAATACACTCACAGAGGAGAACATTTGCTTCTTGTACCTACTGTTCATCAGCTGTGCCCAAACACACAAAAAGAGGTTACAGCATTCACCTCATGCACATATACTAAGTAAATGGTTGAAAAGCAGAAATTGTACTTTTTGTGTTTTATTTACGTTCTTATTTACTAAACAAATGCTTTTGTCACATTCTTAAAACACTGTGTCTAGCACAACATATTTAAAAGCAGGCTGGGGTAGAAAATACCAGAAACTGTACTCTTAGAACTTGCCATATGAAGCTACTATTGAACTTATTGCGTTAAACAGGTTAACCGAGCCCTTTGGTTATAAACAGCACAATATTACAACCAAGTTGTTCTCCCTACAATTTGAAATAATTTTTATTAGAGAGGTTTATAGCAGAAAAACTGTAAGCTTTGAGGATGCTTAAACATGGCAATGGGTTACCCAGACTGATTGTGGAGTCCCATCCTTGAGGATACTCAAAACCCTATTGGACATGACACTAAGCAACCTGCTCTAGGTGATCTTCCTTGAGCAGGAGGGTTACACTGGACATGTCCAAAGATCACTGCCAAGCTCAGCAATTGTGATTGTGTAAGTATATTATCTTAAATAATTTTCAGATAAACAACACAAAGTAGGCATTGGAGGGCTCTAGTTAAATGTACCAGTTACATAAAATCATGCTCCATCATCAAAAGATAAAGGACACCACTGAGCACTTCTTCATTCTCATATGAAATCCGTCCTTTATTACTGAAAGCAGTAACTGAGTAACTGAAGCACCACGTGCCTAATCAGCATAGTGTGTGTGAGCACAGCTCCGTGAACAGAAACACAGGTCCCACAAGGTATGCAGAATCACACTTCAAACCCAAAGTAGCACTTCACTACCACCACCTTGAGCTGACACAACTGGTGCTTGGTTTGAGTGATATGGTTTCTTTAAACAACTGTAAACTTAATCCTATATTTGATGCATTTTGAGGCATGTAGCTTCTTTATTAAATAAACACTATTTAAATGTCATTCTTTCTGGTCTCTTTAATGTTATTTAATACTGTGTGTCTGCTTTACATAGAATCCTTTCTAAACTTGGTAGAATACTTTTTCAGGTGCAAATAATTGAATCTTTTTTATAAAGTTATGCTGTACAAGGTATCCTGATCTAAAAGCAGGCTCAGTTCAAACACCAAAACGTTTTTCACTAGTTTCAGCACAAAGATAGTCCTGAGAAGACCACTAAAATCCTAGAACTTTAAACACAGTGAAGCTTTTTGATGAGTTAGGACTATAAAGGATATTCTTCTCAAAGTCTTCCCCAGAATACCTAAAGTCAGAAATCATGCCAGAGATGGGCTAGGTTTCTTGCAGATATTCATGGAAGACAAAAAAAAAAAAAAAA
>NDXB01001339.1:20746-30783 GCA_002631895.1 Agapornis roseicollis | reverse complement strand
TGCTGCAAGTATTCATGGAAAAAAAAAAAAAAAAAAAAAATCCTATAGATAGTATCACCCATACAGGAACCTGACTTCTTCACATATTAAGTTACTAAACCAGAAACTGACAGAACACACCTGTCAGCTTCATGAAATTGGGGAACTGCATCTCTAAGGGGATGTAAAACCACAAAAATGATGAAGAACTTGTCAAGTCAAGTAATATAGACACAGACCTCATAAAGGAAAATGGGTACATTTATTAAATCAAATTTAACTTCCATGATAACCGAGGCAATCACTCCAGCCACTGCCCTTGTCAGTTTGAGAGCAATGCCATGTCTGAATGGGAAAATATGCTTCAATACTTTTAAAGTACCTAGAAATGTTGGGCAATGTTAAAAAAAAAACCAAACAAACAAACCAACAACAACCCATAAAACCTTTCCCTTAAAAACCTTCTTCCACTTTGTTATAGAATTAAGAAAAGGAAGTGCCTACTAGAAGCATGAAAGAAGAAATCAATATTTTCAATTGAGGTACATTATCTTGCAAAATCCTGAACTGTTCCTAATGTAAGCTTTGAAAGCACAGAGATATACTAATAATTTCTCAGAAATTTGACAGGAAAAAAAAAAAAAAAAAAAAAAAAAAAAAAAAAAAAAAAAAAAAAAAAAAAAAAAAAAAAAAAAAAAAAAAAAAAGATACAGCTTCAACAGGAATTATTTTAATTAGTGATTGATTTACACAGGAATTATTGGCTGGATAACTTTAGCTCATCTTTAAGGACTTGATGCTAAAGAGAGTGAGTACTTTTCCTTTTATTGTGCAAAACCTGTAATAAATTTTACCTTCAGAGATGCAAATATTCCCACTATTGTACATATTGCTACAGTCTTTCATGAAATTTACATTCAAATCACTCAGCTTATGCTGGACCATACTTCATGGTTGATTTATTGGAGGTGTTTTGTCTCTTGCTTTTTTACTGTACTTCGTATGCCCAGGATTACTATGATTCAATCTGAACCACATCAGCATTTTAAACATCTTTCTCTTTCATCACAACCTAGTTAAGCTGAACAATGCAACACTGGGTAGATTATAGTTAACATCAGGAGTGCATCCTGCTCACAGCACACACACTGGACTGATTTCAGATGTTGCTAAACTAAAGGTACTCCACAGGACTAAAGGAACTAAACACTGCAACTACTACAGGTATGTAGTATGCCCAGACAACATCCCAAAAAGTACATATACCATGAAAGCTGGGTCCTCAGATGTTTCACTCAACTGATCCTCTCCTGTTACACAGATTACCAATGCAGACACGGCAGGGAGAATCTGATCCATATTATTACCAAGCAGAGAAACATGCTGCATTTATGACTGCCTTCTGGTAGGAATACAGCCACCGCCTTTGATATTAAGAGACCATTCCTGCTGGGAAAAGGTGCCAATAACCAGAAGAAAGCTTGCTGTAAAATCAGCTCTCAATCTAAGGAGATTTCAGTCTCTCTGTTTACAATACAAGAGATGCTTAAGTCCATAGTTTAACATGTAGCTCTGTAGCCAGGATAAAGTAGGTATTGTCTGATCACCTCTTACATGCCTGTTAAAGGAATAATAAAATGTACAAGAGAAAAAGAAAGGCCTAAGCAAGGACTAGTCCTCTGAGTCACAGGCAGGAAAACAAACATCTCAAAGATAAAAATTATTCTTCTTTTTTAAGCCTGACAAGAAGTTGTCATAGCTATGCACCAGCTGTTCAAATCAAGAGACTGCATATTTTCATCTATAGGCAGGAGAAATTAGTCAAACAAAAAAAAAGCTTCTAATGAGCAGGAAAATGACAAGAGGAAGAAAAGAAAGCCAAAAGGCTCCATTCCTGGAGCATACATGTAATAATATGACCAGAGCATCTAAGCTCAGGTTGGACAAAGCCATGGTCTAGCATGAGGCGTTCCTGCCCACAGCAGCAGGGTTGTAACTAGATGATCCTAAGGTCCTTTCTGACCCAAACTATTCTATGATTCTATGAAAAGGCATGAATCCTCTTTTTTGTCTCAAAAGCTATTCATGACAGCTCATAGCATTGAAAAATGTATAAAACTTGACTGCTTACTTACTTGAAAAATATAAAAGGAAGTGTCCTGCTACCAGCACTTCAGGATTTGAATGAAATACATGCACCATATCTAATAAAACCTTATTTTGCAACTTAGCGGGAGAAAGAATGTCTCCCTCAAAGAACTGGAAAAAAAAAGGGGGAAAAAAGACAATTATAAAATAAAATGTAACTAAATGTAAACAGATATAACTACCAAATAACATCCAAATGAAATGTACTATCAGAATGTACCTTGGAAAGCCTCTCAATGCAATCCTGCTGGTGTAAGCCCACAGAGCAAGACCAGGCATTTTCACCATTCCCCATATCTTTCAGGCTTGATTATATGCTCGTATTCAAACCAATTGCAATTTTTCACCTCAAATTCATTGCACCCCCATGATGAAAGAGGGCCTGCAGCACACCCTGCATCTGGGGAGGGTTGTGTCTCCCTCCTGCCCCAGCAGGGCATGTGCCATACATTTCTCCCCACCCTACAGTTGCCAAATAGTTAAGCCTTCCCTATAAAGTCCTGGTATGGAAGGAAGCCAACAACACAGCTGAGTTGGGCTGCCAAACATGCCAGATGCAGGCTCTCTCACAGGTGACCGTGACATGAGCCCAGAAGAGTGAGCCTCGTGCTGAACACACAAACACCTGACATCCTACATCTAATTCAGAATGCTTCTAGGGGGCCAAAAGGAGGATCAGGCAGCCAGCCACTGAAGCTCAAGGGCACTTAAGCTTATTGCACAAAACACCAGCTGCATGGCTTGCAATTTATTCTCCATTTAGCTACTCCTACTGCAGGGACTTAAAAGTAACCCTGAGTACTCAGTGACAATACAAAACCGACAGCCTTCTCAAGTGATGTCTGATACATGGAACGTGTCAGTACCTCTGGGGCAAGAGATGCCACCAGCTGGGAAAACGGAAATGAGAAGTCTTGCAGACCATGCACCTACAGCAAAGCTGGATCCTGCAAAACCTCTCCAAAGGAGTTTCTTGCTTTATGACTAGGGTGGAAATAAAATAAGAACTGGAGCCAGAACTGGGCAGAGAATTTTAGCAATTTTTTTTTTTTTTTTTCTTGTGAATGGCAACTACAGAATCTCTAACATGAAATGGGATGGGAATTCCCCTGATAGGAAATGGTAGACATATTCCCTCCTCTGAACTCCAAATGCATTCCAAGAGTGAAACTAAATATGTTAGTCTTGTTATATTAAATCACTAGTTGTAACCAATAACTTCTATGACACTTAACTGAAGCTTGAACCTCTGTCCCTGCAAGCATGAACATGTGTATGAAGTGCATGCTTCTCCACTGTACTTCCTTAAAGTCTGCTCTCTTGATAGAACTCTTCTATCAATAGAGTGCTATCAGGGGACATGTATTAAGTGAAAAACTTCCTTGCTGATGGCAGCTCTTGTCCTACAAAAGCTCAACTGCAACATCATGTCTAATGAGCACATCAGGTTTTTATGTCTGCAGGCTTCCGCATTCATATTCAGAATCCTCAGTCATATCTGAGCAATGTTTTCTCCACTCAGAGCATATAAAGCTATTGAATTTCTCAAACAAAAATTGAGATAGTGAGAGAATTAAAATAATCTCTGTAACACACTAGCCCTTTCCAAGCACTGATTATTTGCCCAACCACAAGTTCATCATATGAAGACACACCTTGTTAATGGAGATTGAAGTGATTGCAACAGATGATCTAGCACATGTCCCAAGGTTTATTCAGCATTCAGGAAAGAGGAGTAATTAAACATATTCTTACAGACAAAGACTCCCAAATGATGCACCAGAAATGACCACCCTGGTGTTTTCAGTCTTTGTCATCAGAATTTTTTTCAGGCCATCTAAAACTCAAACTTTCTTCCTGCAGTTCAACTTCTTGTCCTATCTATCAAGAATAAGGCGAGGGGGGAGAGGAGGAATTCAAACCTAATTCAAACTTAAAACTCAACAGAAAACAATTACTGCAGTATTAACATATGCATTATAGTGGATCCTGCCACCCATCAGTTATGGTAACGCATGTATAAGCCAGGTTTTTAACTTTTCTCAGCAAACTTGGCATTTTGCTGCTGTCAGAGTGAATCACTGCTGTGTTCTAGTCCTCCACAAATTTATCTGAATCTGCTTTCCAAAGCACCTCCTGAAAAAGCAGCCCAAAAATTCTTATGATTCTCATGCCTAGGGAAGTGCTCCACATGTTTGAAGCATATGTGCCAATCTGACTACAGTCGCACAAAAAAAAACAAAAAACAGAGAGGCAAAAGAATTCTCTACTTCAGATACATAATGCACCAAATTAGTACTAGAAGATGAACATTTTAGCATCCTAGAAACCGCAAACCCTAGGAATGCTTAACAAACATTGATTACATACCTGTTGCTACCTTGACATAATTTTTTCTAAATAATACAATGCAATATAAAGTACTCAGATACAAATGCTTCAAAATCTACAGTCTTATGAACTCCTATCCATGTGCAAGTAGGTTCAAAATAGCAAGTGCTTTCAAAATGTCAAATTAAATGTTTAGCAATATTGTTTATATCCAAAATCTTTTGAGAGACATCAGATAAAATGAATCTTAGTCTAGCATCAGTCCCAAAATGTTATTAGCTTTACTTTGTATTTTTTGTTGACACTTCAAATATTATGTGTGCAAGTTAAGCAATTAACAGCCTTCAGTCTTCAAAGGCTTACAATACAGGGGCCTGTAATGATCCCCACTTATCAAAGTCAAAATGGCATCTGCTTGTAAGTTACTTTACCAAAGATCAGACAACTTCCACTGAGTTCATCTTCTGCATTAAATACATCTGGACTTTTTACTAAATAGTCAACATGAAAGAAGACAGCAAAGCTTGTGCTTGTTTTTGACACCTTACTGGGTTTATAAATATTCCACAGACTATGCAATATATGAAACAATTAGAATTATTTAGCAGTCTAAAATTATGTAAATTAATACAAAGGTCCTATAGTCAACAAATACTGAATTTTCTAAATAAAAGTTCCCCTTTCAGGCAGACCCATTCTTCATTTAAACAACCATTGTTGAAGGCTGAATGACCACGTTTCAGGTAGCAAAATGGGAGCTTTTTGGCTCCAAAAGTTGAGGCAATTATCTGAACACCAAAATTTCATTTGTTACTTACTGAAATCCTGCCAAGTTTATCTTATATGTGATTGTGGAAAATTTAGAACATTTTAAGTGTGATTCAAAACAGAATGATATCTGTCATGCTTTAAACCCAGCCAGCAACCAAGTACCACAGAGCTGTTTGCTCTTCCCTCCCTTTTCCCACCCTGTCTGGGATGTGAAGGAAAATCAAAAGAACGTAAAACCAATGAGATAAGAACAGTTTAATAGCTGAAATATATTATTACTACTACTACTAACAAAAAAAAACCAAAAAAACAAAAGGGAATAGCAAGGAGAGAAATATAAAACAAACACACAAACAAACAAACAAACCTCAAAACCAAAAAACCCAACAACCAAACCAAACAAAACATCATCAGTAAACGCAAGTGATGCAGAATATAACTGCTCACTACCCACTGACTGATATCTAGCCCAACCCCAGCAGCGATCAATTCCTTTTGGGTAGCTCCCCTCAGTTTATATACTGGGCATGATGTGCTGTGGTATGGAATACCCCTTTGGCTAGTTTGGGTCAGGTGTCCTGTCTCTACTCCCTCCTGGCTTCCCATGTCCCTTCTCACTGGCTGATCAAGAGAGACTGAAAAACCCTTGATCAGGGTTAAGTGGTACTGCGCAACAACTACAACATCGGTGTGCTATCAACATTGTCCTCAGATTAAATCCAAAACACAACATTGTACCAGCTACTAGAAAAAAATTAACTCTATCCCAGCTGAAACCAGGACAATACCCTACTCTACTACACCACTTGCAGTCACAAATCAATTTTGCTAGCATTGTAATAATATTCTTTCATTATTCACAACTTGCCAAATTGTTCTGTTGTAAACTTTTATTCATAAATTGTTTAAATCCAATATCCAAGGATCAAATAGTCCTACACAGAAAACACCTATTAAAGTGAAATCAGACTGAATATATGAAGACTTTTTATAGCTATAAGGTGTATATTGGGTCTGGACAAGAGAAATGAAGGCAGAGCAACTATGGTTTATAATTTCATTGCTCACATATTGAAATCACATTATATTGGCTCCATTAAAAAATATTACTCTGAATGTCTCTACAATGAAATTAAAAATAGATTTTTACTCATCAAACAAACATGTTTCTGGAACAGTCTCTCAAAAACAACAGTTGGGTGAAAATACTAACCACCACCCAGATGGAGCTTGCTTTCCTGCAAGGAAGTGCGCAGTGAGATTGATTATAGTGAATGCAGTGAAAATTCATGGTGCTGGAGATTCCTAAGGTTTTCACAGTCTTTTCAAACCAAGACAAAATCTAAACCAACAAAAACACAACAAAAAAAATCACAATCGGTAATACTTATTCAAGTACTTCTAAATACCACAAGTATCTGCTACAGACATGGCACTGAAATGGGGATATCCATAGCATAATGAAAACTCCATTTCAGTGGGAAATCAGTATATATCTCTATCATGAAAGATAAATTTTGTCAAGATGAAGAACAGTAAAATAGCTTGGGGGGAAAAAAAAGTACTGTAAGCCTGTGTTAATTTCATTAAAAATCAAAATATATAATTTTGCATGGTCTTAAAAACTGCCTGTTATTCACAAACAGCTGAAGAATGCACACATTTCATATGTACACTACAGATGACTCTTAGGTGGTTACACGATTGTGCTACTTCACTGCTGCTTCCTTGGTTATTATATTAGTCTTTCAAGTTTCACAAAGTCCTTGCCTCATAAACCAGCTATATACTTCCAATATATTATATCCAGTGTAATCAGCTTATAGATCTTTATGATTCATGTTCATTTAAAATCAGTTTTCCTACTTGTTTGTATTGACAAGACACAAATTTTGCCACAGTGCCTTTTATCACAGGCTTGCTCAGCACATGGTCTCAATGAGGATCTCTAGATACCACACCAATAGATAAAATTACTAAAGTGGAATTTGACCCTGAGGATTCCCCAATCCATTTAAATCTAAAAATTACATGTATTGCCTTTCTGTGCACATGGTACTAAAACTGTACATGCTTGTAGACAAAACAGACCTCAGAGAATACTCAAAAACTCTAGTCATTTTACTCAATACAAAAAAATCCCCACAAATTTCTCTCAACAGAGTATTTTCTAAATAATGTTTCAGGTTTTTCCCTCTAATTGACATCACATGGGACTGTGATGTCAGTTTTCCACATATAACCACCTACCTACATACATATGCAGACATTCTAACTGCAAAGAAGCATATCCTGACACAAGAGTGGAAACATACAGCAATAGGTTTTGTTCCCCTGTTCCACTTTTGGGCACCATTTTAAAAAATAAACATTTGATACATTTTCTTCATATTTCATGGCTCAGTTGAATGAGCTGGTTTTGGTTTATAGAGCTATTAACTGATACAGAAATGGATAGATCAAAACTATTTCAAAAAATTCAGGTCAAGTTAAGCTTTTAGTTTTAAAAGCCTTTCACCAAGTTTTTACTTTATTAAGCAATCAAATACGTTTTTCTTTTTTTTCTTCCTCCCCCCTCACCCCAATTTGCCAAGGATATTTGACAACATTTGGCATTAGCAAAATTACTGATTTTCATTTCAGAATTATCCTATATATTTAAAAAAGACTGGATTATTCTCAAAAGAATGAAACATTTAGCTTTTGAATAAACCACAGCTTGCAGGTTGAACCAAAATGAAACTTTTCAATATCTCATTGTATTGAAGTATCTTCTGTATTTAGTTGAAGATGCAAAGTTTTCATCATTCGTACTGTCAGTACATAAAAACTTTGATCATATGTCTACCTCTAGACTGGCACAAAAAAAGATTAAAAAAACACAATGCTTTCACTGAAAAAATATTTGCTACAACAAACATTACTCTTTTTTTTTTTTGTGTATGTACTCTTGCGAATGCATATGAGGCATTATACAACTATACACCTCTCCATGTAAGGCACAAGCCAAACAGGGAGCTCTATCTAGCCTTTTATCTGCTCTCCCAAAGAAAGGCAATATGAGCCTGGCATGTCAATATAAGATGAGTGCAGGGATAACTTTGTTGGATACTTTGTCCAGGCTTCCCTTTAACTAGAAAAATCACTTTGTAGGTACACCACACAGTTGACACTCTAAAAAGAAGAAAAGCGTGTTCAGCCATTCTGTAGTATACCACTGCCTTCAGTAGTTACAATGTTCTCATTCATCTGTGCATGGGCTGACACACATGGGAGGGGTGACCTCATGCAGGAATGGACAGTATGACTTCTCAAGAAATTATGCACAGAGAATGTGAAGTTACACAGGAGAGGTGAACAAATAATAGAAACCATGCCACTCAAGATAAGAATGTGACTGCAATATGTTTTGTGCAGTCACAGAGGTTGGTAGTTGTTACATGAAGGTGAATCAGGTACCAAGAAGGTAGATATCACTGCTACAAAAATACACAATTGCTCTTTTTTGAAATCACTGTCTGTTGTGTGAGGTCATTTGCCTTAAAAGGTCATTAAACAGAAAAGGTACTGTGATAGAAGAGCAGAACTGAACAGGTAGAGAATGCCATTTTCTCTTGTTATATTATTATCAAATGAATGCAGCTTTATTAACAGAGAATCAAGAAAACAAAACAAAGAATTAACTACTATAATTGGCAAAAAGGTTAGTCCAAAGCACGCTAGTCCTTTAAGTCCTTTTACACCTTTTTTCAAATACTTCACTAAAGCATTTGCTGTTACAGTGCATAGTAATAAAATTGATTTGTCACTCTGCAGACTAAGAACAGCTTGAGAACTGAGAGCCACCCATCTCCAGAGAGCCATTAAATGAGGAGGGGAAGTGCCAATCAGGAGAATTTCCAGCAACAGAGCAATTTCCACAGAGTCTTCACTGATAAGGAAAGACATGTCCAGCAATCCCTAAAAACCACTAAAAGGCTATTAGTGTTTAAACAAACGATAACACCTCTAGATTTACAAATAATCTATAAGAATTTTGAATACTGCTATTAGTAAGTTAACACTGTTGAGCTTCAATTTAATTTTCCTCAAAAATAAAGAGCCCAATATTTAAGACTGTCTGAAGCTAGTGAATCATCTGCTTCATAATGGGATTCACATATGTTCACCTAACCTTATAAAATCTCAAATTATAGCAGATTTCCTGGAGGAAATCAGAATTATGAAAGAATTCTTGAGTTACTGTTTATTCTTCCAGTATTGTTTAAAAATAATAAAAATAAATTCCCAAAGAGCTAATCCAAAGGCTGTGACAGAAAGAAATCACAAATTTTAAAGCTCAATTTTTCTTTTGTTTCATTTCATTTTAATTACAGAATACTGCTATGCAGTTTCCGTGGCGTTTCTATTTCTCTTTTGAGCACTGCAATATGCACCTGTTTGCGATTCTTCTGCCATGTTAAACAAAAATTTCAACACAACAACTTGTATCCTTGGCAGGACTGGTCATCCCCAGATTCGTCTACCATCTTTAAGTATGTTGCTCTGAAATGCTCCCAAATTGCCTAAACTCAGGAATGTACAGTACAGGAATAACTATTTGCAATTCCACTTAAATTGTTAAGCACAGTGAAATCTCAGTGTGGCACTCAGCAGACAGTGTAACAAGCTGCAAAAAAACCACAGAGATGGCCTAAGTGACACAGTTAGCAACATCACACTGGAGCAGGGAATAGGTATCAGATACAGAAAAAGAAATCTTGTGCAAATCAACAGAAAAGGGCAAGAACTTGAAAAAAAAAAAAAAA
>NDXB01001339.1:0-20665 GCA_002631895.1 Agapornis roseicollis | reverse complement strand
GCAAAAAAAAAAAAAAGGGCAAGAACTTAAAAAAAAAAAAAAAACGGGGAAAAAATCCAGTTGGTTAAACTGGAAAGCGAAAGGAAAATGGTGGCAAATGAGAGAAAACAAGGGATTATTTTGTAAACCTTGTACCTTTTTTTACAGGAGAACTTCTACTTATTCTGTTTACCAGAGAAAAAGGATACAAATACTTCCCAAGACAAGAAAATATTCTTTTCAGTTCAGTGAAATATGTCACATCAGATGAATATGAACAAAGTGGTTTAACACACCACATCAATTGCCTCTGCTATTCTCAGAAGCATGCAACTAAGCACAGGGTGAAATTTCACACTTGATGGAAACTGCCATGATATTATCATTGAACTGGAACAGTCAGACAATCCAGAGCTGGATACATTTGGAGATAGTCAGTTATCCTTTCCGTCATTGCAAACCAGAAAGCTGACTTGGCCTTAGAGAACACTAAATACTGCAGTTTTCCAGCTGCACCAGGGTACTCATACACCCAGCCAGCATCCACTGGATAGCCCACAAGTTAAGACTTCCACAAACTCTACCAGGCTCAGCTCATACTGCATTTGCCTTACCTGGGAAAAATCTAATTTTCCACTGCTTGGCTCTGAACAGAGGTCCTACATCTACTCCTTCTCCAGTAGCTCTTATTTACAGACTTACACATGAGTACAGCACACATCCCTCTGGTGTGCTAATGTTCTCTTCCCTTTCACAGACTTTTGGCAAAGGGCTTTCTTCTCCTTCAGCTCATTCCTTTGGGAAGGAGGAAACCATTACATTTCCAGCTATTTCTTACACCAGGCTTGAAAGTGTCTGGCAAGTTTGCTAAAAGGAACCTTCTACCATAATGCTTAAGGGATACAGGCCACCAGGGCAGACAGGGAAGAGGTTCCTCTGCAACAATCCAAGGTTTCATAAGGACTTGTAACAAGAAGTCACTATGAGGAATACAGACAGAGAGGATATTCCAGGGATGTGAGGGACACCTAGTGCAAAGGATTCAGAGGTGCTTTGTGTGCTTAAGGCTGACAGCTAGACTCTGCTGATTAGGAAATGATAAGCTTTGTGGCATGGGGAGATGGCAGAGAACAGAGATATATTCAGTTACCTGAGTTCAATTCACCATGAAGAGATACCATTTCATATTTATCTTTCATTCATGCCACTTGAATAGTAAGCAAAATTAAGAAACACTGTATAACTTTTAATTTCTTATTCTGAGGTGACATGATCATCCATTATCCCTTAGGGAAAAAAGGAGCCAACTAGACTTCATACCAGAGCACAACTTCTATTTCCAAACACCCACAGAAGTCACTTGCACACAGAATAAGGAAATAGCGTTTGAAATACCAAAGACTTTGACATAACAACAAGAAAACTGGCTCCTAGACAATATTATCTAAGAATCAGAGAGCCTCAGCTTCAGAAATCAAGTCACTTATCTGGACTTTCTTGTACAAGAATACAATCTGCCTCCTCGTCCCCAGGAATAATCAGAACACTTCTGAATCACAGCATGATGCAGGCTGAAAGAGACCTCAGGAAATCTCTGATCCAATTCCCCACAGTCCTGAAGCAGAACTAACATCATCAGCAATAAATTGAGCTGCTCAGGATGTCCAGATGAGTTTTAAATCTCAAGTTGGCAAACTCACTACCCCTTTGAGCAACCTGGTTTCAGTGCTTCCATTGTGAGCTTTTTGTCCAATATCAAATCAGAACCTCCCTTGTTGCAATTTGCAATTTCCACAGCTCCCTTAAACAAAACTCAGGATTTAGATACTTACTCCTTAATTTCAGCCAGTAAGGAAAATCAATTGTTTTATCGCTGGCTACCATAAATCTTTAGGACAATTTCAAACTTAAGCACCCTTATAGTAGCCTAAACACAAAGAATCCACTACAGTCAGACTGAATACATTACTGGTTATGACTTGAGGCATTACAAAGTTACTATGAGTTTAAATTCTGTATGACTGGGTATGCATTTGTACTACATGCTTAACAATGACTACTCAAATTAAGAAATAATGGAAAAATAAAAGCCCAAGTGTGAAAATAGAAAGAAACTAGTGTTCCTAGGAGAAGAAAAGAAAGGCTTGTGAACTCTCATCATTTACAATTAAACACACAATAAAGGAGGCAAATTAAAATTTACAAAACTGTATTTGCATAAAAGCTTACAAATCTTATTTTTTAAACAATAATGAGCAAAAATGCTTGCCAGGGAGCCTGTAGAAACAACAGACCTGATCAAACCATAGAAAAGAAGTTCACAGAAAGATGTTTTCGCATGTACATCTGGAAAGTTTGGGAAAGCAAGAATACTTCTTTACAGGTGGCTTCTCAGAGGATATGTTAGAGCTGCTGGCAAAAGAGGCTATAGGGTAAAAAAGCAAAAAAAAAATATTCCTTAGCTGATTACAAATCACCAGAACCAGACAATACACAATGTTTTGCAACAACCTCACTGGTGAAACAATTAATTACCATTTGTAATCCCTTAAAAATGATAATGTGTTGAAAACCTGAAAGGTAGCAAACAATATTGATTCACTTTTGAATGCTTTAGAGAGACCAAGAGAGCTATAGATTATTACATCTGCTGCCTGTACCAGGTAAACTGGTAGGAGTAATAGTGAACAATAGAATCAGTATACAAAGTGACAGAGATTCAGGGAAGGATGGCAGATGCTGATCAAAAGAATGAAGTGGCTCCCAGATAAAGGATGGTGGCATGGACCAACACTCATTACACTGGGAAAGGGACAGCTGAGAGAAAAGTGTCTATAAACAAATAAGTTACCACAAAAAAGACTAGGGCACAACTGTTCCTTGCCTCCTCCAACTGACACTGACTATTATACAATAATAACCTTTTCTTTTGTTTGGCAGATGTATTCAGAGCACAGGTGTTTTTGTGCTGTTCCAGGATTTTCTGTTTTATATATATATATATATATATAAAATTCAAGCGACATCAAATGAACTTACATGTTCAAAAGAAACAAAAATTGACAGTTCCTCACTCATCATACCATTAAGCTGGAGAATTTCCTGAAGTATGATATTGTGAATACTGTAAGTTTATTCAGGCTCTGCAAGCAACCGGGGAAATTTAGAAAAGAAAGTCTCCAAATAAACCAGGCACTGCCTCTGGCTTAAAATGTCCCCAGGTCAAAAACTGCTGAAGACTTGAAGAATATTCTGGAGAAGGATGGCATTTTGTGCGTCTGGTATTGCTCTTCTTTCAAGGCAACTGGTACTGGCTGCTGCTGCAGAGGGAATTTTGGTGTTACTTGAACACTTGTTTTGACCTTGTCATTTCTGTGTTCCAGGTTGCTGATGGTTTGTATTTCCTGATAACCACAACTAAAACCAAGACAATACCACTGAAGTTCAGGATAAGGTTTTTTGGTTGAGTTTTTTTGGGGTGGGATTTTTTTGGTTAGTTTGTTTGTTTGGGGGGGGGGGGGTTTTGTTGTTGCTGGTTTTGGTATTTTGTTTTGTTTTCTGGGGTCTTGTGTATATTTTTTCTTTGTTTGTTTTTGGGGGTAGGTAAGGTTTAATAAGGGCTTCTGTCCTGGGTTCAGCNGTTTTGTTTGGTGGGGGGGGGGGGGGGATTTTGTTGTTGCTGGTTTTGGTATTTTGTTTTGTTTTCTGGGGTCTTGTGTATATTTTTTCTTTGTTTGTTTTTGGGGGTAGGTAAGGTTTAATAAGGGCTTCTGTCCTGGGTTCAGCAGTAGCAGTCATTTTTCTCCATCTTAGTAGTTGGTGCACTGCTGTGTTTCCAACTTTAGCCTGAGAACAGTGCTGATAACACACCAATGTATTTAGTTGTTGCTAATTAATGTTTACTCTGACCAAGGACTTTAGAGTCTCATGCTCTGCCGATGAAAAGAGCACAGGAAGCTGGGAGGAAGCAGAGAAGACACCTGACCCACATTAACCAAAGGGGTATTCCATACCACAGGACATCATGCTCAGGATAGAAACTGGGGGGAGTTACCCGTAAGGCCCAGACTGCTGCTCAGATAGGGCTGGGTTATCAGTCAGTGAGCGGTGAGCAACGGTATTCTCTTCCCTTGTTATTTCCCTTATCATTATTATTGGTGGTAGTGTGGTGATTTTGTGTTATACTTTAGTTAATGGACTGTTCTTATCTCAACCTGTGAGATTTACATTCTTTCGATTCTCCTTGCTACCCCTCCAGCAGCAGGGGAGGAAGAAGAGAGTGAGCAAGCAAGCTGCTGTGTGGTTCTGACTTACCAGCTAGCCTTAAACCAGGACAGCTACTGTACACATTATAGAGTTATTATATCAAATGATTTGAAAATTTTAGATGAATAAGAAGCTGAAAGTATCAAAGCCAATAGAACTCCATGGGGTTTAAGTTTTACTTGAATAAATGGGAGTTCTTTTATCTGAATGTAAAATTAAGTAAGAGATTTCTGAAAGTATCCTGAACTCAAGATTTGTCAATCAGCAGTAAGAGAAATTAAACTATATGACAAGGTCTTAAAATGCTATTAAAAAAGCCAATATTCAGATGTGCAAGTAATTTATGTCTACACCTAAGTATAATTGCAAATTCAAAATTCAGGCTGGATATTACACAACACAGTTATGTCCTGTGTTTGTGCTTAGGGTGTTTTTGTTGGGTTGTTTGTTTATTTTTTTTGCTAATAATAATCCTTCATTTTGATTGTTTTGGAAACAGCTTAAACTAAAATACTTTTTAAGTAAATCAGGGTCTCACTTATGGAAATCCATGGAACTAATAACAGTTGGGAAAAAAACCCACCAATAAAAACAAAAAACAGAAGGAGAGAGGTTGAAAGTTAGATTCCTAATTTACTCTTGAGGTGATTCCTTGAATGTGTCTTTTGTAAATTTTAATACATATTTCTTATTTATCTTTTGAAAAAGGCATTTGAGTACAGTTAGGAGTGGAAGTGTAGAATACATGGAGACATAACGGTGAGCCAGTCCAACAGAATAAAAAGAGCTTTTCACACAAACAAAAAATCATGAGAAAAAAGTATTATCAGAACAAAAAAAAAAGATAGAAGAATTCTAAAAGTAAAAGGCTAAGCGTATACCTCCTCCTTGGACCTTTGGAAAAGGAGAGTTAACAGTTCATAGGGAAAATGGCCAAGAACCCAGGACTTTACTTCTGCTACTGGTTATGATACTTACACAAAGGTACAGAAAACCACAGTAGGAGTTACAGATAAGAAAATGCCAGAGCAAACAGAAAACAGGCACTAGGCAACAGATAGCTGCAGCACTTCCAGAGATTAAAACCATGCTTGTTCAGTAGGACCCTAGCAGAATAAGTCCACATGAAGAGTGGTTTACCCCAGCTTTTTCTCAGATGGTTGAAAAAGAGATAAAACAGGAAATGCCTGGCTGATAGCAAAGCAGCAATAAGAATATACTGCTCTCAATCTAATGTCAGACTGTTGTGGTTTTTTTTTTTTTTTAAGGATTTGACTTAGTTTACACATTTATGGAATACCATGATGTCATATCACCCTTATTTCAAAATATCATCATTCCCTGATGCTAACAGAAAAGAGGATTCCATACAGATATACATTATAGATCAATGTTATAGAAAAGCATGGAATTAGCAACTTCTCAGATGAGCATTTCAATTCACCATTCTGCTCTTATAAATGGATATGCATAAGCATGTTTCTTGTAATCTAGTGCAACAAGCAGGTTGATCTAGAAATCAACAGGTTCTAAATCTCTGCAAGACAGAACTACAATGTTAATGTAAACAGAGAGTAGAGAATGGAAAAGAAAGATAGCTAGGTACTCATGGCTTGCTTGGGTGTACTAAACCTGGCTGGATGGCCAAGCCCAAAGAGTGGTGAATGGAGTTAAATCCATTTGGCAGCTGGTCACAAGTTGTCCCCCCAAGGCTCAGTATTGGAGTCACTTCTGTCTGATATATCAGTGGCCTGGATGAGGAGATTAAGTGCATCCTTTTAAGTTTTTTTAAGTTTGCAGACATCACCAAGTTGTGCTGGAGCATTGATCTGCTGGAGGGTAGGAGGGGTCTACAGAGGGATCTGGACAGCCTGGAATGATGCGCCAAGGCCAACTGTATGAGGTTCAACAAGGGTGTCAGGTCCTGTACTTGGGTCACAACCACCCCAAGCAACATTATTGGATTGGGTAAGTGGCTGGAATGCTGGCTGGAAGAAAAGGACCTGGAGGTGTCAGTCGAGAGCCAGCTGAATATAAGCCAGCAATATGCCAGGTGGCCAAGAATGCCAATGACAACCTGGCTTGTATCAAAATAGTGTGGCCAGCAGGACCAGGGAAGTGACTGTCCCCCTGTACTTGGTACTGGTGAGGCTACACCATGAATATCGCTTTCACATTTGTGCCCCTTTCTACATGACAGACATTGAGGTGATGGAGCAGGTCCAAAGAAGGGCAACTGAGCTGGTGAAGGGTCTAGAGTACAAGTCTTATGAGGAACAGCTGAGGAAACTGGTGTTGTTTAGTCTGGAGAAGGCTCAGGGGAGAGCTCTGCTACAACCTGAAAGGAGGATATAGTGAGGGGGGTGTCAGTGTAACAACTGATAGGCCATGAGGGAACAGCCTCAAGTAGTGCCAGGGGAGGTTTAGATAAGATCTAAGGAAAAATTTCTTCACCAAAGGGGTCATCAAGCATCGGAACAGGCTTCCCAGGGAAGTGATGGAGCAACCATCCCTGGAGGTATTAAAAGACTTGTAGATGTGGTGCTTAGGGACATGGTTTAGTGCTGGATGTAGCATTTCTAGGTTAACAGTTGGACCTAATGCTCTTAAAGGTCTTTTCCAATGGAAATGATTCTATGATATCCATAGTAGTACATAACCTTTCAATCAAGAACAAAACAACTGGAACTGGTATGCAGAATTACAGAAAATTATTGATGCTTCTCCTAAGATGGGAAATTTAAGAGCTGCCTGATCCAAGGGATCAAGAAATTCTTCAAGAAAATGATCATAAAAAAAGTAAGGAAAGAAAGAAACTTTGTGTAAGGCATCAACAAAACCTGGGAATAGTACCAGATTCATTAGGACAGTTTGACTTAGGTAATACAGCCTTAGAGTAAGTATTTGATATCCCTTCTACTGTAAGCAGGTAGGCCTGGAATTCTGTGCCAGAGCACATACATATTAAGTCATTGAATCGGAATCTGAGGAAACCATCACAGCTTTACAAAGAAGTGGGGTATATATAACTTCCAGCAGGGTGAGGAAAAAAATACCTGCAAAAGCTTCTCATGCACTAGGACCCAAGACTGCCTGACGCAGGACCAAGAAGGCTTTAAGATTTGGTATCCAGAACAGTATTGGAGAGGCCAGCATTGCACGGTTCTTTGTGTAATGGTCTGTCACCATACATTTGCACATCAGATCAGCTTTGGGACCGGGAAGCTGCCCACCCCTTAGGTGAAGATCAGAATCATGATTCACCTTCCCCCTTTCCCCCCTCCCCTTTTTTTTTCATTTCAGTTACAGTTCAACCACTTATAAACTAATTCATTAGGAGCCTTATTTAAGGAATTCCCTCAATGCGAAGACCCTCAAAATAGGGCTATGCTCCATGGACAAATATATCAGAACAAGACTAATTCCCTCTAACAGTACCTGTTTGTTGGAACCTACTATTCCAAATCAGTAAGGCTCTGGTAATTTCTGCAGGAGCTACAGGGATGAGAATGAGTCTCCACTTGGAATCAGTCCTGTTTGCTGATCCCTCATGGTAATGGAAGAGAAAGGCACTCTTAACTGTATGAAACCAGGCATCACTAGGAGATGACTAGTGACAGCTGAGAAATGGCAAGGTGTGACTCATTCATCATTCACACAAGCTTGACCTCTTGAGAAAGCTGCTTTGTATTTTAATAACTATATAACAGCTCTATGTGATGAAAGAAGTCTTGATGTGAGTCTCTAACCCATCTTTACACCATGTGAATGACAGACATTTCTAAAAGTTAATTATCTCACATGAAGTTATCACAGATTATTATGGAAGTTAACCTCATTCATCTCTAATTTTTAAAGTGGCTTTTACTACCAAACTTATATTGACTTTGTAGAACCAAGAACTTGATTAAGAAGAGAGACCCCTTTGACTGAGATTGGGGGTGTTAAATACTGACTTACCTATTCTAATTGAAATTTAGGTACTGTGCACTTTACTGAATTAATTAAAAGGAAGGTAGTTAAAGCCTATTATATCAGCTCCAGGGAGTAGTGAACAGACAGAGGTTACAACAGGATATATTTGACCTATAGTCTTAAATTACTACCATTCTAATAATACAGCTAGAAAAGACTTCAAAAGTGTTTCTAGCCCTCCTGTATTTTCTGTCTCTGAGCAGCTGTGCATGATGTAGTATTGGAAAAACTGTAAAAAAAACAAAGGCAGGTGATAAATCAATCACCCCTATACAATTATTATAAAAAAAATAAATAAAAAAAATGTACCTTTCTAGCTGGGGCTTTCTCGGTTTCACTGATTAAAATCCTAAACATTCTCAACAGATTAACTTTTTCATACCAGCTTCTAAGCTTTTTAAAATTAGTGATATTAAACAAATAATGTCCTAAAAAGTCATACCAATCAAACTTTTCACATGCTGCTAGCATAATGCCATAGGTTGTGAGTGGACTTAAAATGTTCTTAAAATGGGAGAGCCCAGCATGAATGTTCAATTCCACTAAGCAAATAATTCCTTTTTTTACACTTAGCACTCATTCAGAATAGCATCTTCTAAGCACTCTAACCTTGTGTAGCTACCAAAAACAACATTAGTGAGCAATAGTGGAGGTTCCTGTTCTAAAAAGCTACAGACATAAAACAGCTCTTCTTCACTTGACCTTGGCAAAAGCCCTAACTAGCAATTCTAATAAAAAGCATAAGAGTGTTTATCAAGAAAATTAGTTCACTGGAAGAAATTATGTCACACTCTATTCTTCTCTGTCACCAGCTTCTTGAGAAGAGACCAAGAAACTGAATTAATGAATGTTTAAATGACCCTTATCCCAGAGATCAAATTAACAGTGTGGTCACTGTTGCAAGAAAAAACTTCAGAGAGTCCTGTCAAAGCTATTGACAGTTCTATAAAGTTTCATGAGCACCATGCTGCTGGGTGTTGAGAAAAGAGAAAGTATTCATCCTGATAGAGATCATTAATCACAGAATCGCAGAATTCTTTAGGTTGGGAAAGACCTTCAAGATCATCAAGTCCAACTGTTAATTGAGCACTGCCAAGTCCACCACTAAACACTAAACCATGTCCCTGAGCACCACATCTACACATCTTTTAAAGACCTCCAGGGATGGTGAGTTAAAGTAGATCACACTAGCAAATTTCTGTAGAAAGGTAAACTGACACCGTTTTTATCTTTTGGAGGTCTTGGGAAGGAGAGACAACACACAGACATGGACAACACCACCAGGACACTTTCACATTTTATCTGAGGAGAACTGTCATGCTGAAGATTTCTTTTTCCTCCTTGTGTGTCAATAGTTCCTACACAATGACAAAACCAACAAAAAATGAAAGCCAGAAAGATGGGCTTGTTTTGTCTGTTTGGATTAGGATAAACAGACTGAAAGATTCCTAGTGAGAGGAGACCAATTCAAACTTGAGCTAAGTGGATATAGACCTGTCCCCCTTGGGCAGCTCATTCAATACTTGCACAGTCAGTGTCACAAAGTACATTTCATCAGGATACCTTACAGGATGGTGCTATGCAAACTCCATAAGAAACAGGTTTTATTTTCACACTCAGAAAGCAGCCTAAATCTTGGTCTAATATACCTGGGTAGATGCTCTAGTCTCTGTGTTAATGGTCAAAAAAACAGCAGGGAGAAAAGGAGGAACAGAAATCAAAAAACATCTGGGTCCAGGAACAAGTAAATGATTTTTTGGACTATATCTGAAAGGTGTTGAGAATCATTCTCATACACTGCTAACTCATGCAAAGATGATATGTTCAAACTGGGTACCTTTCAGTTGGGCTTGAACTTGCCCAGCCTACAGTTCAAGCAGATTTTCCTGAGACCCCTTTATTGATGAAGGCTTTTGAACAACAAAAAAAAAAAGGGGGGAGGGGGGGACGGAGGTGTCAAAAAAGCAAGCTTAAGAGCATATAACCACACTAATTTTCTTAACTTTAAAAAAATGCTTCTTTTTTCTATATTCCACTGAGTTTTACCAATATATATAAACAGAACTAGATATATCCATAATCAAGTTAGATGATCACAATGATTTTAAGTTATATTCTTGAGAGATTCACATAAGGTTTAGAATATGCAATCTGTCTCAGTTGCTGCTGTCCAGGTCTAAATAAAAATCCTGCAGTTTCCAAATTCGATGAGAAGGTGGCGGGCCCTTGCACTTTGGCATTACAGCCATAGCTATTTCACCCATCTTCAACAAGGAGTGTTGTGGTTTAAACCCAACCAACCATGCAGCTCGTTCACTCACTCAACCCCCCCTTCTTGCCCTCCCCTGCTTCCAGAGAGATGGGGGGAGAATCAAAAGAATGCATCTCCCACAGGTTGAGATAAGAACAGTTTAGTAACTAAGGTATAACACAAATCACTACTGCTACCACCAATAATAATAATGATAAAGGAAAAGAATGCAGCATCTCATCAACCACAGACAGATAACTCATGACACCCCACCAACCAAGTGCTGACCAACCACTTCTTCCAACCACCCCGAGAGCACCAGGCCTTCCGGATCACCCCCAGTTACATCCTGGGCATGATGTGCTATGGTATGGAATACCTCTTTGGTCAGTTTGGTCCTGTCAGTACGGTCCTGTCAGTACAGTCCTGTCCCTCCTTCCTCTCGGCTTCCCCTCCTCCCCGGCAGAGCACGAGGCTCACAAAGTCCTTGGTCAGGGCAAACATCGCTCAGCAACAACCAAAAACATCAGCCTTATCAGCCTTGTTCCCGGGTTAAGTCAGAACACCAGCCACTGAAGAGAAGAAAAACTGACTGCAACTGCTGAACCCAGGACAAGGAGGTACCCACACTAGCTACTAGCCATGCTTTACTGCTACTTATCTCTTCTAAGTAAGATGACATTCTGCAGCAGGTAGCAAACCCAACAAACATTTTTGGTGCTACACAGATTATCAGAAAAGCAAAATATTTCCCAAGGCATACAAATGTATAACCCAAAGAAAATGTAAGTCCAACACTGTTTGCTTCCCTTCAAGTAATATTCCATTTAACATTTTTAGTCCTTTATTTTTTTGGGGAGAGGGGGTGGGGGAGGGGGGGGCCTAGGGGAGTAAAGGACACAATTACTATCNAATTTTTTCGGTCTTTTTTTTTTGGGGGGGGGGGGGGGGGGGGGGGGGGGGGCCTAGGGGAGTAAAGGACACAATTACTATCCCCTGATCAAAGATCAACATTTGTCACTTAAACAAACACTCCTAATTTACTGGGGTTTGATTTCAAGGTGTTGTTTTTTTTGTTGNCCTAGGGGAGTAAAGGACACAATTACTATCCCCTGATCAAAGATCAACATTTGTCACTTAAACAAACACTCCTAATTTACTGGGGTTTGATTTCAAGGTGTTGTTTTGGTTTTTTTGTTGGTTTTTTGGGTTTTGGTTTTTGTTTTTTTTTTTTTAATACTCCATCTATTCTGTTATTTAGCTACTGCTTTTTTATCTACTTATTTGTTCTATATATAAAGCTTAGCCAAAGTAACCCCCACAAAAAGGACTATGTTAATTTTTACTTAGTTTTCTCCTACTGCTTAGGTGACTCCGATTCTGACTAGAGCTAATCAGGTGAGAATTATTTGAAGGAAAAAATTGTCAGAAAATTCTTTTTTGTTTCACCTAAAAAAGCTGCCAGCTTCCAAAAGTTTTCAGCTCAGTGATTTCGTGGGCCACAGGCAGTTTCTAGGTATTTAACTTCTAATAAATTTTTCTTCCCTAATCATACGGGATTTCCCCTTACACCCACATAAACACAAGCCAGCAAAGTCACAGCTCCTTTTGTCAAATAAACTCATTTTGTTTGTTTTGAACCTGAAAGACTCAGTTTGCCTTGTAAGACACAAATAACGATCACTTCTGTGGATCCTCTTGTTCTGCTCATAACTTATTAATTTCCATTCTTTATGTACTGAATTGTCACTTAATCAGGCTGTAGAGCCTAAGACATATCCACTCTATACACAGAAGCCATTCTAGGATTTTGATTACTCTGACTTCCCTTTTCTGAACCTCTTATTATCCCAGGGAGTCTGAAGACAAACACTAACTTCACACAACAGAGAGGCACTCTGCCATCCTCCGTCCTCCCAAATAGTAACGGACATTGTTTACATTTTTGATAGACAATCAATATTGAAATGACATTTATTTCTGTCAAATCAAAAGCTCATTCATTTCATTGTAAGGTTGTTCTTACAAAGCTTTGTCTAGCTTGCTTAACTGCTATTGAAAATACATTCCTCAACTACTATTTCTATTATACTTCTGCATAAGAAGATACACATTACCAATTTTTTTTGTTTTATTCCCAGAAGTACCTTAGTTTAGACTACCAATGATGGCATCCACTAATGCTGTAAACCCTATGCAAACACCTTTGAATTATAAGGATCAGTCTGACAAACTTTTATTACCACAAGAAAATTTTTCTGACCATTTTTTTTATCCAATTCAACCCCCCCCCAAAAAAAAACAAAAACCCAAACACAACCCAAACAAATAAAAATCAACCAAACTAAAGCCTTTGATTATATTTTCAAATATTTCTTCCACATTTTTTCACTTCCTCAAAACACTCATCTGCAGCTTGTGATTCAAAACAAGGTATAATCAATAATTGCAGGGGTTTGCTCATTTTTATTTCATTAACTACTACATAATACATTTGCGCATTAAGCTTTCCCAGCTGTTTCATTTTTTAGGATCATGGGTGTCTGAAGCAGTGCAGGTTAGTTGTGAATCAACCACACATATTTGCCTTTTTATCTAATTAGAGTCAGTGTTACTTTAATCATATCTTCTATGTCCCCTCTCCCTTTCATAATCTTTTGGTCTATGCCTTAGTATTATTAACTCCAGCTGTTCAACTCTCATACGTCAAATCATACAAAAATTATGACTTTTAAGGAAAAATCTTCAGACACTTAAAAAAGATTGGGATTCTTTATTTTCCTTCTCCTGCTAAACCTTTTAGAATTACACATTTAAAGCTTTGTTATGTTTTTCTCTGTAGCCATGAGCCTTGCAGTCTCATATTTTTTAATGAAAGCTGGGGTTCACATATAATTATATGAAACTAGCAGCCATCACAGGGAAAGAAAAAAAAAAATGGGGCCTTTTTACAATACAATTTTAATGGTTTTTAAATTGTATTTGCAGTATTTTTAGGCTTCAAAAAGAACACATAAAAATCAGTATGCTCCAGGGTCTGTGGTCATCTGATACAGTTTTATTCACAGTTCCAGTAACTACTCACTTTTCACTGGAAAAGATTCCAAGGAAGAAACTCAAGGAAGGACAGTTTTGAACTCCATGAAGCTGCATCTACAGTACACTACAGCAAAGTATAAAAGGCTGCCAGTCTACATGCCCTATTTAAGTATTTGAGAGTACACAGTGAAAACTATAGATTATTCCTAGAGCTCTTCCAAAAGTAAGCAGTCCTTTCTTATTTATAAAGTAACTACTTTATAACATTTATTTTTAGAAGGCCTGAAATAATCTTGCTCTTCTAGTCACTGATGCTACTTCCCAAGTACAAGGTCTTCCTGCACCAATGTGGAACAAAACTCTAATGGACTTTAGTCACATTAACAGACTTCTCTAGAACTATGAGTAAAGTGTTTACATGGGGTTTTGAGGAGGAACTGTTGGCCACTAAAATAGGAAAGAACCTATCTGAACACTAATTCTGCTCTTTAAAGACACAGTGTCTAACCAGTGTGACACATCTGGTCTTGCTTAAGTCCTTATTTTTTCATCCGTGATAGGCAGTCCCTGTTGGTTGGGGTTCCCTCCTGCCCCTGCCCTGGATGAGCAGGTAAGCCTGTAGAGGGTTCCCTCTAAAGCTGGAATCCCACAAAAAACTTTCTTGTGCTACCAAGAGGCAGGTCTTGCTTGACAATATAATTTCATAGCAGCTAGATGACCATAAAGAAATGATTTTTTAACATCACCTTTATCCAGACTTGCCATTGTCAATCTTCATGCACATGGGCCAAATGATTTTTGAGAGCATCTTAGCCCAAAATAAGATTAAGCTTGCAACTTAGAAAATTACAGGATGGAAAAAAGGCCATTCAAAATTATACTTAATAATGACACACTGCAGTTCGAGAAACTCAGTAATACAAATTAATACTAAGCTTCAGAGCAAATATGCATCTCAACAAAAGCAGCCATCTTAGAATTACAGAATCAAATGAGTTATATGCTCATATATTAAAATATTTGTATGTAAGTTGATATCAGTTGCACTTTAGAAACAAATAATTAATTTACAAGCTAATTCAAGCAATATAGACTGCCAAATTGAGTCTGAAGCTTGAAAAATCAAAGTTCTGCAGGATGATGCTAGTCCTCTCATTTTCCGCATGACTGGAGACACAACATTAAGACAAAGTGTCATTTTATTAATTCTCAGAAAACATGCTTTTAAAACTAAGGTGGCTTTTAATTCCTTAGCTTCTCCAAGTTTTAGAAATAAATATTTGTTTAAAACATCTCAGTGATGAGGCTTTCTGGGGTGAAGGCAATCTGTGTTAATAGTGCCTACTGTGGAATGGAACAGATTTTTTTCTCTCACTGCCTCTAGCTTCAAAACAGATACTCTTTTTACAACTTATTACTAGTGACAATAAGGACAAGAAATTATCAGTCCATCTTAGATGTCATCTTACTTAAATTTAAGACTTTTTCTCTGATCTAAGAAGTTTTACTATTGTTCTCAATGAAGCAACTGTTAGAAACTTAAAGGTACGAAACCATTTCTCCTCTAATTACAAGCATTGCTAAACTTCTTAACAAAATGGAGTCAGAATTTTGTGGCTGACACTATAATTTGAGTGGAAAATCATATTATAGTGACTAAAATGAGAAATTACCAGTCTGAAAACTCCTGATTTAAATAGGTACTGCTGTAACAATAATACCACCAGATACCATACAACAGAAGGTACCAAAATAGGTGTCCTAAGGTTTCTGAAAAACTTATCAAGAAAACTGCCATTACATTCTATGCTTTCTCAATAGAACATATTCCAATAAATATGTCTTTTAGAAGTACTAATTATCTTACACAGATATTTAAAACTATTTAAAGAAAACTTCTCTAGCTTCATGGTCTATGTAGGCAGGTAACAAAAAAAAGTTGCTCAATGTAAAATCAGTATAGCTGTATGACAACAGGTCTAAAGAATGGTTCTGACATTTGACGTAACAGAAACATTTTTTAAGAATGATTATCTTTACTCACTATGGACAAAAAATTAACAAATTTAGAATACTGTCTCACATTTCAGCGCTACATCCATATAGACTTTTTTTTTATCTATTTATTTCTTACAGAAAAAAACAAAACAAAACAAAACACCACTCAATTCAGGCCTGTATCTGACTGACTACAGTAAATCCAACCTGTACCTCTGTTACTTCTTTTCCTTTCTCTGTGGTTCTTTCTCTTAACATTACTTGACTATTATAATTTTCTTTTTATTATACCACTTGTCTGTACCAAAGGTGCAGTTCTATCAAATTCAAAAGCCAGCTGAAAGCATCAACATAGACATATACCTGTTGAGGCAATTCTTCATCCCACATGGCTATATTCTGAAACAAAAATGGCTACTGCCTCGGAATTTCCATGCTGCTTTTTATTGGAAGGGGAAAACTAAGTATCAAATAATATATATTTTTTTTTTTTACTTACTTTTCTGATTACTATTTTCCTGAACATTACAAATAAGAGCACAAGACCACAGTTTTGTTCATTATTTCCAAATAACTTTCCTGGGCAGCAATCCAACATAAAAATATTTTACCATCACACTCCCAGCATCTTAATTTTGTGCTTGTTTGACTGTTTATGAATCTTTTCTGTGCTTCTCCTTAGACTTCTCTTATCTTTAGATACAGCCATTAGCATGCAACTACCTCATTTGTGTCTTGTCTCTAGTAAGAACATACTGCCTAAGTAAAACCCCAGATGCTGGCCAGCTGGACAAGGACCTGTATTGACACAATGGTTGCCTTTGTTTCAATGTATTTTACAATTACATCAATTGTTGAACATTTTTTACAATAATTTTTAAGTTCAATGTCCATCAGTTACAACAGTGCTTCATCTGCCCTCACCCTCCTATATATTTAGGACATTGTTTATCACATTTTTGGCAATTGCTTTTAACAGCTCCTTCTCTTTTCTTTCCTTCTCAATATGGTATACTAGTTCACAACAGGCCGTGTTTACATTGTTAGTCCCCAACTTTAAAAAGAAATACAAGCTCATACCTTTACGTTCATATTTGTGGTGACAGCAGATCAGTGCTTGATTTGCCATCTGCCTTGAGTACCTATTTTACCATAGTTTCTCCAATTTATATTTGTTACAGAACATCCATTGAATCTGTTACCCAAATTATTCTTTGTCTATGTGGCACCCCCAAATATGTGAAACTATTACTTGTACAATCAAAGCCTAAGTCTTGTTTGAGAAACACCATGTAAAGATTGCTTTTAACTTGGAAATGTCAAACTTCTGCCTATAATGCTCAGCTACATTTTTCTGAAACAGCAAAGCTCAGAAAGAGCCATAGACCTGACAGATCTCTAACATATCATGATATATGTGACAGGTCTATACCTCAGTGCCAGAAATGTCCTCCAACAGAATGAGGCAATCAATGAAGAATAATAAATCTATTCCAGATCACAGAATTATTTTTTTGTACGTACATAAGAGAAGAAAGAGCACATTTTTTGTAACCCTGGAGAACCCTATTTTAATGAAGTAGCACACTAACTTTATTCAATATTATACAATGCCAGTAACAAAGTTTAAATTTTATCTGTTCAATACTTCTCTCTCTAAGCTCCTAACATGCATTTTTCTGTTATTAAGCTACTGGATGAAAAAAAATAGATGGAATTTAAAACACATTTTCTTGCTAAAAGAATAAGCTTTTCTTACCTTTTTTTCTGGTCCCTCTGTCACCTGGAAGAATGACAGCTGTTCCAAATGAATCTGTTGAATTATGTCCCCATCATCCTAGAAGACATTGCTATTGATTAATACTGAATCAAAAATTTACCTTGAGTGCACAGTGTGAATACATTTCATTTTCCTTTTTTGAAAATCTCCATATTGGAGAGAAATTACAGCAAGTTTGGAAAAGTTAATTTGACATTAATAAATCAAAGCTTTCTAGAGAAATAATTGGTTTGATTTATAACTAACGTCTTTGAATATATTCTACAATCTACATTTCAAGTAACAGCCTTAACTTTACCAAGAGAGAATATGCTCCAAAATACATATTTTCTGAAGTTATTTGACCATAACAGTAACAAAACAAGCACAGCAATAGCAGCTCAAACACAGTGATTTAGAACACACTTTTTTTATTTTCATGGTAACATGAGTGAATTTAACATTTTCAGTAAGTAGGGTCAATAAATCTAAAAACTGCCATGTGAATAGATTGACAGTTGTGCTTATGTGTGATTTCAAAAATATGTCCATGCATCACTGTCATAATTCTATTTCTTCAATTATTTTATACATTTATAAGCACATAAATAATATTTAATGTTGTAGTAACCCAGAGAGTTTGAATTAAGCAAAGCACACACTCGCAGAACAAGCAGATACGTGATTAAAGGTCACAAAATTCTGAAACTGGGAACGTAATGATATGAGGATTTCCACAGCTAAAGAACTCCTTATTTATTCACACACAAAAACAATCATTTAGCTTTCTTCAGACTGCAGTTTCAGTGTAAAAACAACAGTATGACACAGTAGGAACATTATGGCACTCTAATACTCTTGACTCTTAAAATACAATGGCTACATTTATAAAGAGGCTGAGTAGCACCTGTGTAAGAAAGAAGAAGCAGGGTTTGTTTTGATTTTGAATAAACATTAAATGAACAAGTATATAAACAAGACATGGAAGTCAGAGACACAACTAGCAACATACCAAAAGTGTTATCATAAACTTAGATAACATTAGGCTCCTACATTTAATTTGATATTACATTCTTTGAGGGTGTTTCTTCATCAAGAGTCAAGGGTTAAACAGATGCAGTGCAAATGAGACATTCAACCGAATTTGCACCTTTATCAGCCCAACCCTCATACCATATATCATGTTCCTAGTTACTCCTTTGTACTCATACACACTTGATATTACAAAGGCTTACATGCGCCCCCGGCCAGCTGAAATGCCTGCTCCAGCAGCTCATCACACACAAACTCCCTCCTGCCTTAGTCTCAAAGGTCCCTGATCTATCTTTTGAAAGAGGCAGACTAAACCTTCTCCAGATGGTACCTTTCTCCCCACACTCCAGCACCCTCATATACACCATTTAGTTCCACCCTTATGCATTGCCCAAACCTCTTGCCCCACAGGGCTGGGGCTGCCTTCAGGGCCATCACACAGGCAGCATTTACCAATTGGCCACCTCTCCAAGCTGCCCCTGATAGGCTACTGGGAAGGACCTCAAGCTAATCCCACCTCCAGCCATTCCAGATTGTTCTGGAATCTTCTGGATCACTCCACCCTCAATCACCTCCCTCTTCCTGCAGAAATTAACCCCCCAAGCATGCCACAAACCTTTTAAAAGGTAAAAAAAAACCCAAGCATGCCACGACACCTTTTAAAAGGTAAAAGTATTACTGGGCTGAGCAGCCCGATAGAAGCGTAACTTGAATTTTGGCTGGAAAAGGTTTGAACTGCAGATTAGTCAGCAATCACCCCACACAACTGCCTTTCCTTTCGCTTTCTGAACTCTGCCCAAAACAGCTTCACCTGAAAAGCAGAAAAGTTGTCTGTTTTAATGCACAGTCTACTAACAAGGAAACACAGAGAAGCACACCTCCACCTAACAGGGAAGTGAAGAATCTGTAGCACAATGTTCATGACCTCACAGGTACTGCCCATTTAAAAGTGGTAGTGACACACTGCAAATCCCAACCACCTCACTGGGCAGCTCTTCCTCCTCTGACTTTGCCCCAGTGAGAAATCAGGCACATGCAGCAAGACAGGCAATATACATTATTAGCTCCTGATGCTGTTTTATTCTGATACTTTGATAAAAGGGGTACCTTGCTGCTCCTGAGTAGTCTAAACTAAGCAAAGGGGAATATGACATAATATAACATATAACCCCCATTCAATATAATCCTCTTTTTCAAGAAGGGGAAGATGGATGACCCAGGGAACTACAGACCAGTCAGTCTCTCCTCTGTGCCTGGCAGAATCTTGGAGCAGGTTCTCTTGGAAGGCACATGAAAAACAACAAGGTGCTTGGTGACAGCCAGCATGGCTTCAATAAGGGGAAATCCTGCCTGACCAATTTGGTGGCTTTCTATGATGGGGCTACAGAACTGATGGTCAGGGGTAGAGCAGTTGATATCATCTACCTGGACTTGCGCCAAGCAAGTGATCTCTAATTTTAATATCAACATACTACTTTTCAGTAAAAACATAAGTTTTAAACAAATATTAAGTAAATAGCAAGTCTAGAATTGGAACAATTTTTGCAGCATCAAGCCATTTTTTTCTTATTTTGCCATCAATAATAGTGGTAGAACCACGCTTTCCAAACTTTACGCTGAGAGATGCTCATCTCTACTAGTAAAATCATGGTACTGCTTCTCTCATGTAAAAAATAATATATATATATATATATATAAATGGTTAAATCATGGCTTCACTAGGGGGAAATCCTGCCTGACCAATTTGCTGGCCTTCTATGACAGGGCTATGGAACTGATGGACAGGGGTAGAGCAGTTGATATCATCTACCTGGACTTGTGCAAAGTGTTCGACACTGTCCCACATGACATCCTTGTCTCTAAATTGGTGAGATATCAATTTGATAGGTGGGTCACTTGGTGGATAAAGAACTGGTTGGATGGCCGCATGCAAAGAGTTGTGGTCAATGGCTCAGTGTCTGCTTGGAGATCAGTGATGAGTGGTGTCCCTCAGGGATCGGTACTGGAACTAGTCTTAATCAACATCTTCATCTCTGACATGGACAGTAGGATTGAGCGTGCCCCCAGCAAGTTTGCCGATGACACCAAGCTGTGTGGTTCAGTGGATACTCTGGAGGGAAGGAATGCCATCCAGGGGGACCTTGACATGCCTGTGAGATGGGCTGATGCCAACTTCATGAAGTTTAACCATGCCAACTGCAAGGTCCTACACCTGGGTCTGAGCAATCTCAGGCACAGCTACAGGTTGGGCAAAGAGGGGATTCAGAGCAGCCCTGAAGAGAAGGACTTGAGGGTGGTGGTCGATGAGAAAATGAACATGAGCCGGCTGCAGTGTGCGCCTGCAGCCCAGAAAGCAACCGTATCCT
>NDXB01001338.1:44080-66702 GCA_002631895.1 Agapornis roseicollis | reverse complement strand
GCTGCGTGGTTGGTTGGGTTTAAACCACGACAATAGTGTTGAAACATCTATAATTTTTAGGACTATAAAATACAAACAAAATCATTTGGCATCAAAGTAATCTCAATGAAATGCATCACAATATCACATCTATTTAATAGATGTCAGTAAATTCTAAACTAAAAGGAACTGCTAAAGGGTTTCTACTTCAGTGGCTACTGTTACTTGAGGCACTCAATTTTCTGTGGCAGCAACATCTCAATCCTTTCAAACCTTTTTTCTACTGAATTTATTTATATATATATATATATATAGCTGGGGATTTATATATGTTTTTATTACAACTTAACTAAAATGCATCATTTATGCAATCCTTTCTGTATGTGTAAGATAATGATTATTGAAATCTGAAAATGAACAGACAAGTCACTAAGTCATTGTTATGACAGTCCACTGTAGGAGTCTTACCGATTCAGACCACTGCCTGCCCAGTACTATATCCTTTCTGACAATGGAAAATGCAGACTTGCAAGGAAGCCACAATACCATTCGCTGGACTGTTATACTTTAAAGTGGTAGATAGGGAGCATTTGGTTGCTCCCTGTTATTCTCTGAGTTCTAACGTAAATGACTTCTCTAACATGAAATTCAGTGTTAGTAGATTAATTAAAGCTAGCTATGTTCTCTCCATGGTGGGTAGCTCAGCAGTCTGCACTGGAACAGAACTCAGCTGCACTTCATTGGATCTGTTACCTATAAAGGTGTGTGCTACTAATAACCTATTTCTGAACGTGTAAGAACAGTCAGGTGTGGACAAAATAGATGCTGGAGAAGGAAGGTAAGTGGCAGATACAAGAAAGTACTTTTTCTTTGAGTCTCTTGATTTCTCCAGATCTGAAGTAAAACAATTTAGAGGAATATATTTCAAAAGGTGAATCATCAAATCTAAAAAGTGACAGGCCTTGTATTCAGTTATTGTCTTAAGTTGTACCTAAGCAAATGAAAAGATAGCTGTAATAGACAATTTCCATTAATAATTCAATTGGAAATAGGTGCAACAGCTGAAGTATTTAAGCTGCACTAAGATTGTTAGTTTAGTATCATTCAACAGCTGTGGAGTAATTGCCCTTTTAAAATGTAGTTATAAAATTGTTGGTAACAATAACAGTAAGCCAAAGCTATGACAATGTTTCTAATTTGATACTTGGATCACCCACGGAAAAGTGAGATTTTCATTGCTAACTGAATTTTTGGGTAGATTTTTTTACCAACATGTTATGGTGGAAATGATCAACTAATAAAATGCATTGATTTAGTCTATTAAATGTAGATAAAAGCTTATCTTTTTAATATACTAAATTGTCAGTGTAATATGATGTGAAATCTTTTGTTTGAGCCATTTGTTTTTAAAGGACCATATTTGCTTTTAAACATTTCAGAGTTAAATGGAGGCACTGTAAAAGGAACCTGATACATATCTGATATACTATAAGGAGAAGCTTATATGATGTTTATACTATTCTTAAGAGAGGTGCTAAAGTAACAGATGCAAAATTATTGTTAGCACTCTCATGTACTGCTAGAGAATATAGTATAAAGCTGGATGACATCAATTGTTTCCAGGTGTGAATAAAAATGAGAAATGCAAGTTTATTGAGCTGTTTATGGAAAAGTCTGGAAGGAAACTATATGCTTTAGAGTGTGAATTATTTTAAACTATGCAGTTAAAATGGCTTCTGGAGGAAGTCAAGAGAAAAACACATTATTAAGGTCTCTAATGTTTTTCAGCAATGTGATCATGAGAAACTAAACACAGGAGCTTGAGGGGGGCAGTGGCTCAGTAGTGACCTTTTTACAGAAAAGATGCATTGTTCAACTAGTCCTTGTCCTTTTATCATGAAATGAAACCTATGCTTTCCTTTGCCTGTCTGGCACTAGAAAGGAAGATGAGAACATTGGTTAATTCAAAATGCATATTTGTAACACTGGTTTGTAAGAGAGGTAAGAACGGTTATAAGGTGATTGGAAGAACTGTGCATTAGTTTTCTGAGAAGAACAGAGACTCGAGTTGTTGAGTGTAAGCTGTGCAAATGCTTATTGAAGCTGGAGTCAGCTGTGATAGGATATAGGTTGATTTACTGTTAAGAGTGCATAGAACAATGCAACTGTTAAGTATTCTGTGGTATCATGGGCCAGAAATAATTGATTCATTTCCAACTTCAAACTAGCTTCATAAACTTGTCAATGAGTATGAAGTAGAAAGGGCATGATTACAGAAAGTAATGCTTCATTTTACATCAAATGTGGATGCATATTGCACTGTCCTAGTCATCAAAAATAAAGCTTGGTGCTGAGATCCTGTGTAGTTAGGTTTCAAAAATAAACTGTCAAGGATATCAAGTGATAAGATTCCAAACCAGTGGGTTCCCCAGGATGACTGCATTGTTCTGACTGCTGTTCTGGGAAAACTGAGAAACCAATTGCTACCATGTTTTCACCTCAGTGATAAAAAATGTTGAGAAAGCTGTTTAGGAATTCTTTTCTTCACCCTTCATTTGTTTCTCACTAACACTACATTGTATGACTTAAACGCTCATTTGTCCTGTAAACACCCATTTGTAAGAAGCTTTTTGTGTGTCACATAATCCTACTTAGTTTACCATGTTAATTTGACTACAGGAATCATGGGAAGAATTATACAATACTTTGTTACCATTTTTTTTAATCATTCAAAATACAGTATCATTGTGCATTATTCCCAGTTTGTCACTTTTTATAAACTGTATTAATAGATTCTATGATACAAAAGCAAGCTATCTGTGAACTTAATCTTTGTAGATATGTTCACAGCTTCTCCCACTTACTGCATTTGGATCATCAGGTGAATGTAACTGTAGGAGAAAAAAGGTCAGGTAGCATTTGGGTAAATATCAGTGAAAAAAATAGACAGGAAGAATTAAATTGAATTTCTAACCTGAATATTTAATTACTTTGAAGGTATATAACCATATATACATAACTAAATAAATCCTCTTTGGATTGCTATATTTCAGGAGATTTATTTCAGCTAATTCTCCTGCAAAATAAACTCTGTAGTTTTGAAGAAAAGGCTGAGGAAATGCATCTCTGTATTGCAAAGAAGTGATACTGTTTTCTTTTATCTCTTTTTATCTCCTATCCCCCACTTTTGTTTTTCTTTTCCTCTCAGGCTAGAGATACAGTGTAGAATAGCAATGAGGCAAAATTCAGCATAAATTAAGGCAGTCATTTGCAGATAACAGCCAAAGAGTGTTTATTTTCAGTAGATTAAATTGAATCTGTTCCATTCTCTGTAGATTCTGTATGAGCCAATATCTGTTCTCCTTCAGCATGTCTTGGTGTCATATTTTCAACCATGGAGAGACAAAGAAATATTGGGAGTATAGCTTCCCTTGTTTCTAGCTTTCTCTGATTTCCGTTAAAGATATCTGGTGAAAGTTTAAGGATTTGAGGTAGTTACTAAAACTGCAGATCCTGCATAAGCCTCACATTTGCCCCTTAAAAGCCAATTACTATCCATGTGTGCTGAAATGAGTAAGAAAACTAATTCAACTAGTTTCCTCAATCCATCCTGAAGGGTTTAATGTTTTGTATGTGTTGTGATAGGTTTCTACCAGTATTAACTGCCTTGTGTGGTTAGTTTGACTGGGCCAGGTTATGGTGGCTTTGCTGTCCAAGTGCAGAAGTGTAGCATGCTCTATGTGAGGTATTGGGTTTCCTGTATACAAATAGCAGATTTGATGAGGATAATGGATTTATATTCTGACTTGCTGCTGTGGACAGGATTGCATTTTTTAAGTACAGTGAATTCCTTGGTCATAAGAACCCACACCAGAGCAAAAGAAAACTCTTCTGAAGTTTAACTTCAGCTAAAGGGAATGTGACTTTCACTGGGGACACTGTCACTGGAAAGCTCATGTTTTGTCATAGTCATGGAGGTGTCATCCAGCGGTGGACAATGCAGGATCAGGTACCATTCATGTGGGGATCAGTACTATTAATTTTCCTGTTAATAACAAATTCTCTTCCTTTTTAAATACAGGTTTCTAATAATCGAAAACACAGCCTGGCTCATTAATAAGACTGATCTCATAGGAGCGTAGCTGAGGTAATCTGGGAGTTAAATCCTTTAGGCTGTGAAAATACTTTGCTATCTAGCAAGCAGGGGTTTGGTACTTGTAAGCAGCCGGAAGAGTCAAAGCAGAATTAGTAGAAGGAAGAAAAAAAAGAAACAAAACAACCATAAACCTAAACCAACTTTTTTTTTTTCTACATTTCTCAGCTCCTCTGAATCTTTACTATAGCGAAAATGCCCAAGTTAGTCTTGTCCTCTACCTGCCTAGAGTCCTTTGCTGCCCCCTGATGTTTCCTTCATTTTTTTCTATGTACAAAATTAAGATTGAAGACAATTTCCACCTGGTCTAGCAGGTTTAGATGATTTCCAGAGGTCCGTTTCAACCCTAATGATTCTATGACTTATAAGTTTTAAATCAACCTGTAAATGACTCACTTCCTAGAAAAACCTCTCTGTCCTCGAGTGCAGTTAATAAGGGTAATATTTTGATATAACTGCATAATATTTTTCCTCTGCAGGATGTATGTTTTCATGTATGTACTATGAGAGAGTATAAACTTGCCAATTTCAGCCAAAATCCTGAATGACCCTCAAATAAATAAACAATCAGACTTTCTTTCATGAGACAATTCTCTGTCAAAAGAAAAAATGGTAATCTAGTGCCTTCAGTCTTTCCATGATAAACAGCAGGACAGAGACAGTAACTACAGTTGACAGGTGCTCATTTATTAAGGTATTTTGAATGTTTTTGTGGTGTACACTAACAGATTTGTAGTTACTTGATGAAGAAAATAAAAATAATTTTAGTCAAGCTTTCAATTTACAGTCTTTAGATGCTCTACACATCATTGTCACATCTGCCTGTCAGTGATTTTGAAATGTGATGAAAAGCCTAGATTATAGAAGAGACCTTATGTGTTTCTCCAGAAGCTCTCAAGAAAGAAGGCGCAGGCAGAAAGGGCTGTCCTTGCACATAAATGGACCTTGACTCTTCTATTTCTCTTTGGATAGGACACTTGCTAGAGATCACTACTACTTTGCAGCTATTATTATGGCTGTGAAATAGCTACCTTTTTAAATGAGAGGACAGAACCAGGTAGAAATTAACATTCATTTTCATATGCTTTCTAGTACATAAGATTGTGGTGATGGAAAAAAGAAAGAAAGAAAAAAAGTCTGAATAAGAAGCTATTCAAAAGATAAAATATCATGGAAATTAAATATATTAAATAACATTTTTATTGATGCATCACAATCCAGTTTCAGTAATGTTATATTAATACATATACATGATGATTAAACTTGATTAAATTAATTTTCTACTTTTTATGTTTAGTTAAGACTATGAAATGAAAGAAGGAAAAATAATAGTTGGGGCAAGAGGGAAATTTATATTATCCTTCCCTAGGGTTTCTTCACTTACTCTTTGTGAGCTTGCTTGAGCAGCACAGAATGAAAATTAGAGTTGGTCTTCAACTTGCATACTTACCTTGCTTCCTTTCTTAGCTATACTTCCTTTCAAAACTTGTCATCTAGGTGTTCCTTCAGTTCTTCAGAAATATACCTTCTTCATGCTTTCATGTAAGACAGTTGTTTCCTTCCCTTACTTCCATAAGTATTTTTCTTTTTAGTTGTACAAAATGCAACTCCTTACCCATTTTCTCTTACTTAGGTTCCTTTCCTAACAATGTGAATGTTTCCAGGCTATTTGGTTAGTAGTCTTAGCAAACTTTCTTAAATTTGCAGTTATACTGGGAGGATGTCATTGATTGTTTGGGAAGGGTGGGGAGTGTTTGTTGGGATTTTTTTGGCTCTTTTGTCTTGAACCTCAAATTTATTGAAGTGTTCTGAACAGTTTGGTATTGTTACTGTTCTTGTAGCTGCCCTTGAAGTACTGTAAAGTCATGGCCCCACTAAACCTTCTCTTTTCCAGGCTGAAAAGCGGTAACTCCTCAGTCTTTCCTCAAAGGGAGCGTTCTCCAGCCCTTTGGGAAACTTTGTGGCTCTTCTTTGGACCCAGTCCAGGGTTTTTTTTGATGTATGGGGACCAGAATTGAGCATAGCACTCCACCTAGAGCCTGACAAGTGCTGAGTAGAGGGGTCAGCAGCTGTATTCTCATTGTTCACCTGCTGAAGTAGATTGTGGTGTTACAGTGTTTCTGAGGTGAGTGACAAATGTGCTTCTACTTACTTGTTATGAGAAAAAAGTTTATAACTTTAGTTACCAGCATAAGTCTATCTAACTTGCTTTCCAAGCCCAGGATTATCATCATTTATGAAGTACATGTTAATTCTGCACTATAACTGGGTCATATATGTATGAAGGTTAAATAATGTTGTAGGTATAAAAATAAATTTATAGCACTTAGATTGCATGGTGACTGCTGCTCTATAAATATCTTCAACAGAAGTTAACATATTTCAGTTGTAAGTGGAAATATATCTAAAAATGAAGTGAGGTGACCAAAAATAAAAGTGGAGGATCCTGTCTAATGAGGAAGTACTGGATTACTGCAAGGTTTCAATCCCATGTCCAAGAACAGTTAGAAAAGTAAATAAAACTAGAGAGGAGTTATCTTAGTGGTCAACATTAATCTTTGTTAAAGGATCCATTTCTAGTACCATGGAATGGTTTTCCACTCTAGCAGCACTGGGGCAATCACTAGCATTACTGATGAGTCAGATGAGGCTACAAGGTCAGTCTCCTTTGTGTTGAAGTCTTCACCTAAAGGAGTAAATGTTCCAAACTTTATTTCTTTTACAAAGTCATAGTTTATTGCTGAGTCAGGCATTTGATTTTGGAGTTATTGTTTGAGTGGGGTTGTCTTAATCCTCTCCAGATTTTGCTTTGAAAGAATGTGGACCATCAGAAGATACAACCAATGTATTTCTGATACCCAAGGATGTTTTTTATAAGCTCATAAACAGTCAAACAAAATTGCCCTAAAAATAGTTGCGTAGGCTTGTGCCAGTTATTACTTTGTTAATGTTTAGCACCAGAGCAATAATAGAGAAGAGGAACACAAATAAGGAAAGAGAGAAAATGAGAGCTGTATGACACAAAAAATCCTTTTTTTAAATGAGAAAAAGAGGAAAGAAAATAATTTTCAAAAGTTTTAGGGTAGTTTAGGAGAATAAAATTTATCGATTCTTTTCACTGTCATTTTAAGAACATAAACTTTGCCACCATTTATTATTTACTAACAAGATATAGGATTAACATTATGTTGTGCTATTCTTATGTGGTTTGGATTGTATCAGAACAGATTTTATTTCAGTATACATGCAAAAGGAATTCTAAAATGAGTTCAAAGCTTTTTATTTTTAGTTATTTTTTTTTCAATGCAGTGACTAGTAAATCACAGATCCAAGGTGAGACATGCTTGTTTATGAGGTGTGGAGTTTTTCTGTTTAGCTTGAAGACAGAAGTTAACTGTGGCTAACTCATTTGATAATGATATTATTATTGATGTTGACATATGTGTATTGGGCACCACCTGAGTGCCTAATAAGTATGCAGGTATGTCTGTGTGTATATATGTGTGTGTGTGTGTATCTCTACATGTTACATTTCAATCCTATTTAGCTAATCACTCTTTCTTCTTTATTCCTCCTCAAGACAAATACTTCACTGATGGAAGCTTAGTAAGGGATTTGAAATTGCATGGACAGAATCATCCATACTCAAACACTAGCTCTTCAGCTCCTGTCAGCTATGGGCCTTTGTTTAATCAATATATATACCAGGAATACAGGATGAAGTGGTCAAGACTGCACTGGTCAGTTTACAATAATTCTGTATATTGAATTTGTAAAATTGAGAATTGAGAAAACCTAAACAATGCTTAAGATGATGATGGGGAGAAATATTTTTGTTGTCTTTGTTTTTCAGGTGAAGGTCGTGTGACTAAAAGTATCCTGCCTGGCTTCAAAAATTATTTGCAACTTTTTGCATCAGGGGGTAGTTATACATATTTGAAAGTTGTACTGCTTTATAAGTGCTAGTCTGAACATATAAGTGGAAAGAGACATATAGAATGTCAGGAATCTTCTTTGACCCTTTGGGAATTTCTTTTATTTTTTTGCTGTTGTTGTTTTGCACAGTTAGATTTTCAGGGTCAGCTCAAATAACAAAACTTTTTGCAATAGTTTTTTTAATTATAAAATTGTCTGTAATCAGCTGCTATTTGCTGCCTGCTTTGCTATTGTTTAATGCATGTTTTTTCATCAAATGGTAAAATACTTAAATGTAACTCAGAACAATAACTTTTCCAATTAACTCATATACAATTTCTCTTTTTGCATACAAATTTTCAAATATTTTAGTTAACTGTCATTCAACAAATGGAAAAATGCAAGGTATATTTTCCCAGAGCATCTTGCTGCCCAGTGCTCAGTCTGAAACCATTAGAATTACTTACTCAGAGTGTAGGGCTCAGTTAACTTGTACTGTTTCCTAAGATCTATGATTTGTCCTCAGGGATTCAAATGTGTGATTTTGGCTAACTCATATGAGGAAGGTGCTAAAATAGGTGCTGGTTTTGTCCAAAACCATGTGTGCTGTTTTGTTTCCAATCTAAGGAACAGACCACACCTGAAGTATAGTTTCTACTTAAAATTATTATTCAAGGCTTTGAAAGAATGAATAATGAACCTGATACATAAAATACTAGAGTTAATGTATTAAAGAAAAAATATAAAGATGATGATTAACACCTTCTCCTCCCCCAAGTACCAAGCATCAAATAATTTTAAAATTGTATGCTACTAATGCAGACCCTTAACATAAAGCTACTAGAAAGCATGAGCCAGAAGTTTGGAGCTTAGTTGTTGGGGTTGTATTTTGCTTTGGGGATTTTTGGTGCTGTATGTGCTGCTTTTTCTTCATTTATTGTTGGTTTTTTTTTTTTTTGCTTTTCTGGTTTGGGTGGTTTGGGTTTTTTTAGGGTGAACAATTTAAAGGTCACTGTAGCAATAAAGTTTGTTCCTACGGAACAATTTAAACAGCTCTACTCCTTAATGCCTTGCCTCCCTCCATTTGTTCTGTACATTCCAGTTACTCGTACAGTCTTTCAGCGCAGCCAGAAATCAAACAAAAAGGTCACTACCTGGGTTACTTGTGTTTTGGTCCACCATCTAGTAGGTCTGCCTGCTGCATTACGTTGTCAAAGTTAGCCTTTCTATTGACAAGCATATAGATTTCCTGATTAATGTACCTCTCTTTTATTGGCTTTTACTGCAGGAGACATAATTTTAATGTTTGTATGATCAATAGCTCCATCAACACCAAGAATTCCTGCTGTTAGCCTGCATAGCTCTTAACTATGGGGAGTTGTATATTTCTTGATAAATACTACAGGGAAGTTGTAAACAATAGAAAAGCAAAGCAAACTGATGTTCTCTGTAGAAATCCTATTGTATTTCACTCCTAGGAGAGAAAGCAAAAACTTTCAAATAATTCTCTATAGGAAAGGCAACCAGCAGGCGTTAACTCTCCGGGCTGGAATATAAATGTATGGGAAGTAATTACTTTTAGGATTCCCACTCTGTAGTCATTTCATCTCAAATGCGTAAAGACCCATAAGAAAAACTATGGCTTTTATTCATTTTTAGATTAAGAAATGACATTTTAAATACCCTTAGTTAACTTCATTAGAGGAGTGAAATTCTGTGTCTGTCATAGATGTTTCTAGTCTTGCAGCTGTCCATAAATCACACAAGCTACCTGAAAGCATCTACATAAAATATATCTGAGACAGTTTTTGTTTCAGAATTGTAATGGGCTTTACAATCTCCTGCTTGTTGCCAAACAGCTTTGCTTTTTCATCCTGACTGCCCCCCTGCCCTGTTTCTGCCTTTTAAAACCAGAGAAGGAAAAGAGATTTCTTTTCTCCCCACTCCGATAAAGTAGTAAACTCAATTTTTTTTATATTTTTTTTATTTTTTTTGTTTTTCATTGAACTTTGGAATTAGATAGCCAAGAGAATGGCAGGAAATTGGGCCATTTACCAGAAACTTTTTCTAAATGTTCTTTTCAGATTAGATTCCTTCATTTCATTAAAGTCTGTATTCCCCTTTGGTTAGCTGGTGTCTCGATTATCTGAAGGAGGTATCTGGGTGGCATTTCGCAGTATCTGACAATGTTCTTGTGTTTGAGTGTTCTCATGATGAACATAATTTTGTATGAAAGCCCTGGTTAAATCAGTGCTGGCTTATCCTTACAGAGACAGAAAGATGATGGCTATTTATTAGATAATTTATGCATAATATTGCTTACAACCTGTTCTTTCAATCAGGGATCAGAACAAAGGCTATTTATCTTAACAGATCATGCATCCACCATTAATTAAGAAAATAGAATGATGAAGTGAAGGCTGCTGCGAATTCACCATCTGCTGAAAAGCAGGTACTGTTCCCTAAACTTTTTTTGAATAAGGACTAAAATTGTACTAAAAAAAACCCCAGCAGTTTCCAAGCACACAAAATGTTCTGATCTTTCAGAACAAATTTCAGACATTGAAATGCTTCCTACCAGCATTGTCACACCCCAGTGGATGAACATCTAAAGCAAAAAGAATATTAGTGCAATGATTAAATCCACTAAAATTAGAGCTATGAAAATCACTGTATAAGGTGCCAGTGATAGGCAGCTAAATTCTCTGGTATACAAAACTAGACAAAAATGAGGTAAGTAATGAAGATTTAGTTAGGCATTGGTTTCCCATATTTGTCCATGGAACTTTTTGTCTCCAAATATGCCCATATTCCTGAAATAATTCACCAAACTGATGTCATATGAATATAGAGGTATTTGTGCCCCTGAAAGTTTATGTAGCAGTAGTGAATGTTTGGCCAAAACAATAATATCATATTATAAATAGGTGCTGACTTCTGATATCTATCCCTATGGTTGATTTTCATAGAATCATAGGATAATTTGTGTTGGAAGGGACTTTAAAGATGACCTAGTTCCAACCCTCCTGCCATGGGCAGGGACACCTTCTAATAGACCAGGTTGCTGAAGTCCCATCCAACCTGGCATTTGATATTTTATTATTTGCTATTTTAATTATGTAATTGTAATTTTATATAATTATTTTTATATTATTTAATTACTGACTATTTTAATAGCATATTAATTATTCCACTTGCAACAGGCCAGCTAGTTTGAGTCACAGCTTTCAAGCGATTGTTTTAACAGTTGGAAATTATTCAAAGCCATGGGCTTTGCAGGGATGTTGATGTTGCCTTTTCTGTCAGTGACTTTAGGTCCAAACTTCTGTTTCTTTCTCCCGTTTTGTTGAGGAGAGACTTATTGTTCTGAATTTTCACTAATTTATTTTGACTGTGGGACTCCTAGTTCTTGCTAAGAGGTTGTGAAGATGACTGCAGTCATCTACCTTCTGGGCTGCAGTAGGGCAAATGGAGATACAGAGTGGCATGGTGGTTCATGAAGCATTGTCTAGGTAATCTGTAAACTCATACTGCAATGCAGGGTGGGCTCTTTAGGTTCACCAAGTGAAACATTTGAGTGACAATTTACACTGCGAAGTAAAGGATTGTAAAGCCTTAAATGTTGGCTTCCATTAGATACTTGGTTCTAATTTTGTTTCTCCTCTATGAATTGTATGAGTGTGTGAATATTGATCACTTAATAAACAGAATTGCATATGTCTGTACATCCACTGTTTTGTTAAGGACTTTTATATATTACTCTGTATATGAAGCAGTAACATAGAGTGATTGAGTTCAGGTTTCAGGAAGCAATGACCCATTTTGGCCTTAGGTATCTTATTTAGCTTCCTTGTGATCTATATAATTTTCTGTTACATGAGGGGAATTTTGTTCCCATTTTAATCTATTAAAACAAAAACAAAAACAAAAAAAACCCAAACCACCAAAACCCAAACCAAACAACTCTGCTTGGGTAAGTAAAAAATCAACATTAATTCTTTTTTTTTTTTTTCTCTCTCCACTCTTTGACCTTGGCCATTTTTTATGATCCTGTCCAACACAGGTATCAAACGGAAAGATTTAATGGAAGAAACCAACTGTCTTTTTTTCATAAAAGAAAATATACTCCCTTGTAAACAGTTCTAGCAGAATTCAGGGAAGATGGTACTTAAGTTTCATTTTCAGGATTGGTCATCTATCCATCTTTTTGCCTCAGGGTTCTCCACAATTCACGTTTAGCTTTCTTCTCTTTTTTAAGCAATCACTATAGCAACCTGGTGTTATCTGATGAACAGCTCACACAGAGGGCAGATATCCATATATACAGCATGAGATTAAGAACAAAAACACCCAGAGAGCTGGAAACACCAATCAGCTCCTCTATTAGCTTGTCAAGCAGAAAATCTGAGCCCAAACTGTGTTTTTTAAGTTTCTTAGCAGGGACAGATTTTGAAATGTCAGCCACCTTGGTAGGCATTTCAACTTGATTGGTGGTTTCTCCTATAAAGAAGTCTCTGGCTGAAATAGCAGTGTAGCTGGTGGTTTCTATGACGCATGAGAGCTGTATGAAGAATTGATCAGGTTTTAAACACTATAACCTTTTTTTAATGAGCAATGCAGTGGCATAGGTATTGTAGGGATAAAATTTTGTATGTTTCTTAACAGCTGTGTTTAGCTAAGGAAAGATGTGTGGGGACAATCTGAAATGAGGAAAGGTAGGTTTTAGACAAGTTGTAGGTAAAGGCTTGGATTTGAACTTAACTAGAAAGCTCCACAGGGTCTGACAGACTGTGTATACTTTTAAAACTTGCAGTATCATAATACAATGAATTTCAGTGACCCAGTTCTTCAGTCTTTTTTCTTGTTGATCAGTCCTTAACTAAAATTAATTGTAATGAAAGACTGCATTGGAATGGAGTAGTATGCAAATGGCAAAGCAGTGCTGCACATCTCAGACCCAGATCTATGGAGTAAATGAAGCAGTCACAGGCCGGTTTATGAATTAATTGCCTCAAGGAAAGGTTTGTTATAGTCAAGGATTTTGGTTTCACATGTCACATTAGTTTCAAAATAAATACCTGAAAACTTCTATATAATATGTGAAAAGAAAGAGGAATGTTAATGTGCTCTATCTACTATTTTGGGCTAATGTGGAGCCCCCCGTCTCTGTGGTGCCAGTTCTCTGTATAACTGGAAAAGTGTGAAAAGCACATTTTTCACTTCTTACTATGAAAGAGGGGGCATGTTTTAAACAGCTCTTTTCAAGAAATGCCTTTTACTCACTTTCATATTGGGTACCAGATCTCTGCCTATACACGTGCCTCGACTGCTGAGTAAGTTTAATTGTACCTCATCCCTCATCTTCTGAATAGGTGTTATTTTACATTGATTTATACTGGTATTTTTGCTCATGGAGGTCATTGCATTCTTCAGCCTAGAAATTGTCAATTTACTTTTTCTGTCCTCACTCCAGGCTTTAAAAAGGCTAAGGAACTTAGTCAAATTTTCCTGTAATTTTCTGCAGTGTCAATGCATGCATCTGTTTTTATTGGGTGTCATAATCAGGGGAATGTCTGAGTTGAATATTTGCCTTGTGGTTCATAAGATGGATGTGTGCATTGAAGTTGGGCCATATGGAGGATTTGAAAGAGAGGGTCTACTTCTTTTTAGAGGGTGGTGAGGCCCTGCTAGGTGCTCCCACTCCCAAGTGTCCAGCATTGGTGATAAGCACATGGATCAGGAGGAGAAGATAGTAGGTATGTCACTATGAATGCTTTAGCAGGTGGCAGTGCGGAGGAGGTAATGACAAGGAGTTGAGTGAGATTTGAGAAATCTGTTATTGACAACTATAGCCATTACTTTCCTTCTTACCTTGAGCCTCAGCTACATGCTCTCCTGATGCATATCTGTGCTCTAAGGACTCATGGCTTGCTCAAATCCTGAGCTTTGTGTATCAGTTTTGTCCTGTAGACTTGTAAGGTGAGAGAAGGTGTGTTAATCTGGTGTAATTTCTTATCTCTGAGCTCTTATGACAAAAGGTGTGGAGCAAGAAGCAACTAGGGAAAAGCATTTGCATGGTTGGGATGTTAAGAGTGGGGGGGGAAAGGTTCTGTAGCCAGAAAAGGCTACGTTTTCCTTGTGATTCAGAGAAGGGGGCAAATTTCATGGTGGAGAGATCATATAATTCAGTTAAGTGGGATGACTGTATCAGCTGGTATTTTACAGAGAGCTAAGTAGCTCATTGAAAACTGACATCAGTTTACATTAATATAAAGAAGCTTTGTTCACAACTGTTAGCTACAATGGCTTTTATACTATGCAGAATTTAAAGGATGTAAGTATCAAACCAGTTTGATAGCAAGTAGAAGATTAACATACAAATTTGGCAAACACAGAATAAATAAGGTCCTTGCCATTTAAACCTAAGGTAGGAAAGGGACAGTTATCAAAATATACCCAGACACTTATGTACAAAATTTATAACCCTCCACCTCTCACCCTGCAGGAAAACCTATATGCTGAAAAGCCCATCTTGTAAAATTTCTCTTCCAAATCTAAGGAACAAAGACTGAATTTTCATCTGGTGCTTCTTTATCCTAAATCATAGGGGGAATTTGGACTGCTGGGAGTAGCCTAATGCATTTGAAAGTAGCTTTGTTCTTCTCTACCCTATTTAAAAGCAACATAACAAGATCCTCAGTCTCTGCTTTCAGCCCAGTTAAATTATGCTTTTAATTGAACATATGAAATCAATATCAATTTAGCAGAGATCTAAGAATCTATGACTTGAGCAGTAGGTGTCTGATGTGAACAGTAGGCATTTGATGAATAGCCTTTTAAGGGTACATGCCCAAAGTTCAAATGTTTTTAAAACAGAATGCAACAAGCTATAAAGACTTTTATGAAAGTTGGAGAGAGAAGGGGGTTCTGCTTCAGTGGCAGGGTCACTTTAGATTGCTTTTTCTGCTGAACTTTGGTCCCTAATATTTTACCCTTGCAACTGAAAGTGGTGTGGAAACTTGTAAGGCTAAACAATATTGAAACTTTCAAGCATGATTTAGTGTTACCAAGGTAACCAATTGTAATTAATTTTAAGCAGCAGCTGACTTGTGATGAGCATGAAACCTGACCAAGACTCTCAGAAGGACTGTTTCACATTTTCTTAGTGCAGTAATAAGACTATAAGGAATTTCTTTAAATAGAGCATCTACAACAAAAAATGAAACCACAACTTTGATATTGGTCAGTTAGAAAGATCAAGGAATAGAATCATAGAATAGTTAGGGTTGGAAAGGACCTTAAGATCATCTGGCCTTGAACACTGCCAGGGATGGAGCACTCACAACCTCCCTGGGCAGCCCATTCCAGTGCCTCGCCNTGGAAAGGACCTTAAGATCATCTGGCCTTGAACACTGCCAGGGATGGAGCACTCACAACCTCCCTGGGCAGCCCATTCCAGTGCCTCGCCACCCTCACAGGAAAGAATTTCTTCCTTATATCCAATCTAAACCTCTCCTGTTTAAGTTTGAACCTGTTACCCCTTGTCCTGTCACTGCAGTCCCTAATGAAGAGCCCCTCCCCAGCATCCCTATAGGCCCCCTTCAGATACTGGAAGGCTGCTATGAGGTCTCCACATAGCCTTCTCTTCCCTAGGCTCAACAGACCCAACTCTCTCAGCCTGTCTTCGTATGGGAGATGCTCCAGTCCCCCGATCATAATTTTCAAATGTAGAAAGGCAGAAGTGTGCAGCAATTGTGAAGAATCATAGAATTGTTAGGTTGGAAAAGACCTTTAAGTTCATCAATTCTAACCATTAACCTAGCACTGCCAAGTCCACCAGTAAACCATCTCCTTAAGCGCTGTATCTACATGTCTTTTAATACCTCCAGAGATAGTGATTCCACCACTTCCCTGGGCAGCCTGTTCCAATACTTGAAAAACCTTTTGGTGTGAAGAAATTTTTCCTAATATCCAGTCTAAACCTCCCCTTGTGCAGCCTGAGGCTGTTACCTCTTGTTCTTTTGCTTGTTACTTGAGAGAAGAGACCAAAACCCAGCTCACTACAATCTCCTTTCAAGTAGATGCAGAGAGCAGTAAGGTCCTCCCATGTCTTCCCTTCTCCCTGATGAACAACCCCAGTTACTTCAGCTGCTCCTCATATGACTTGTTCTCCAGACCCTTTACCAGCATCATTGCCCTTTTCTGGACATGCTCCAGCAACTCATTGTGTTTCTTGTAAGTGAGGGGCCCAAAACTCAGCACAGTATTTGATGTGTTGCCTTGGTAGTGCTGAGTACAGGGAACTTCATGGGACAGGGAGGCTGGCTAAAAATTGTCTTTTAAGATCATATTTTATTCCTTTTTCTATCATCCCATAGCACTAGAAATGTTCTCTTGGATTCCAAGTTTTGCATAATCCTGTACTTCATCATCTACTTTTTGGACAGTCCCAGTGAATATTCAAAACCTTAACAATATAAAGTTCTTTTCAAAATAACAAAGCAGAAAAAGAACAAGGGCAGGTTTCATGGTCTTTGTGTTCAATTAAAAACACAGAAGAATGCAGAGTACATGAATATTTAGAAACTGAGCTATGCTAAAACATGGCTTGATCATTTTGCTTTCTGAATGTCAGCTTTGGTCTGGAGAGCTCAGGGAAGTCTTAAACAGTGGGGTAATAAAATGTCAAAGCAGTCACAAGTGGAGTGTTTTTTCCTTCATTTTCAAAAGGGAAGGTATTTTAATACAAAAGATTGCCAATACTTTATGTGAAAATTTTAAATTAGGAAGTTATTGAACTCAAGTAAGTAAAATCTCTCAATTTTTCATTTGGCTTTAATGTTGATCTCCTTAATCACAACTGAAAGCTTAAGATTAGTGAAAACTAAAACACTACTTCTCAAAAGGTATGTCTTTGAAAAAGAAATTAATTTTCTAATACTACAAGTGCAAGCAGTGCTGTACTAGGTATATACATATACAAGTCCAAATTTAGAGTTTCAAGTAACTGAGAGTGAATCAGTATGGCTACTACTTTAGCCCTGTACATGGTATGTTGTATCTGTTTGGGATGACCCTAATTCTAACCACATTTATGCTGCGGCTATGAATTATATTAGTAGTGTGGAAGTCAGTGAAATTATAGCTCAATTATTCCAGAATAACTGAGATAAAAATCTGTCCTATTTATTGTTTCATTTGGCACCGTATGTCCCTAATGAACCACATTTCTTCTGTCTTTAATTTTGCTGTGTAGGTCTTTGATAGTGGAAAGCCAGTTTCCACAAAAAAAAAAAGGTGATGTCTTTTAGAGTAAAGGGGCAATTGCAAATACTCATTCCACAGGCAAGTTCACAGATAGAATATATAGCACTAATGGCAGCCAGTTACTTCTTACTGGCTGGTTCAGAGCATCCTCTTAGGCAGCAAATGCTGTGGACATAGAGTGGCCCTCCTTCAGGGCCAGAATTGGATGTCTCAGGCAGGGTCTGGATTTTTCAAGGTGTTCTGCTTGTATGTCTTGCTGCATTCAAAAGATAAACAGGAATTTTGCTGAGATCTTGCCTTCTTCCTCCTGTGGTTTGTCTCACTACCATGAGAAGTAGATGCACTGTGTTTAAAACATCTTATTCTCCTTGCTTTGAAGTGGGAAAAAGCACAGTGCTTGTATCTTTGTCTTAGTTGTCCTTTGTTCTTGTTGGTTTTCAGAGCGGCAGCCTGGAACTGATATAATTCTCAAGGGGTTTACTGCTGCCACAAAGTTGTAAACGGCAATAGTAGAACAGATCCTTCACCAGTTTCATTCTGGTATAGAGAAATGTAGAAGCAACACCAGAAGTGCTCATTATTAATCTTCAGTATCACAAATCCTCCTCCAAATCTATGTCATGAACAGTATTCTGGTTTTAAATTCATTGAGATTGGGGAATTTATTGGTCCAGGTCACCAGAATAAATCCACCAAGTAATTGAGAAACAATGTGCAAAAGGAAGGAAATATGTAGCTTTTTTGTTTGCTTGCTTAATTTTGTGTGTACAGTTTTTGGTGGTGGTTGTTTTGCTTGTTTGGTTGCTTTTTTGTCGAGCTACAAATCAAGCTTGCTTGCAAAGCATGTTTTTTAAGTGTTTAATGCCTTGTCCTGGGTTCAGCAATAGCAGTCAGTTTTTCTCCTCCTTAGTAGCTGGTGTTTTAACTTAACCTGGGAACAAAACTGATAACAGCAATGTTTTTACTTACTGCTCGAATGTTTTGTTCTGACCAAGGACTTTGTGAGCCTCATGCTCTGCCAGGGAGGAGGGGAGGCCGGGAGGAAGCAGGGACACCTGACNGCAATAGCAGTCAGTTTTTCTCCTCCTTAGTAGCTGGTGTTTTAACTTAACCTGGGAACAAAACTGATAACAGCAATGTTTTTACTTACTGCTCGAATGTTTTGTTCTGACCAAGGACTTTGTGAGCCTCATGCTCTGCCAGGGAGGAGGGGAGGCCGGGAGGAAGCAGGGACAGGACACCTGACCCAAACTGACCAAAGAGGTATTCCATACCATAGCACGTCATGCCCAGGATGTAACTGGGAGTTACCCGGAAGGGCTAGCTCTCTCTTTCTGGGTTGTTGGTTGGAGGGATTCGGTTGGTGGTTGGTGGGTGGGGTGTCATGAGTTATCTGTCGGTGGTTGGTGAGATGCTGTATTCTTTTCCCTTGTTATTTCCTTTATTGTTATTATTATTGGTGGTAGCAGTAGTGATTTGTGTTATACCTTAGTTACTAAACTGTAGTTATCTCAACCTGTGAGAATTGCATTCTTTTGATTCTCCTCCCCATCCCTCTTGGAAGCAGGGGAGGGCAAGAAAGTGGTGTTGAGTGAGTGAAGATGCGTGGCTGGGTTTAAACCACGACATGCCTCTTAACTAATTATGATTTCAGAGCATGAAAACTTTGAAAAGCAACTGTTTATTTTGAAAAGAGTTGCTCTAATCAGTAGTTGATACGTCTTATAATTAATTCCTTCTGCGATCCTCACTTTATGTATTTTTGCTGTGAATTTAGAGACATAACTGCTCTATCCAAATAAGATCGAGTATGTGCAGGCATATAACTGTTGCTGGAATAGAGGTGACGTCTGAATTGTCCTGAATATCCAATAGTTCTTATGTTCAAAAGTATCTGTTCTCTGACTTTCTTAAAACTTGTGTTATTTTTGTCTTATTCATTTAAGGGTTAATGCAGAAACTTAATTGGGAAGAAACCTACTGAACGGATTTTATTTGGATTGCCCACAATTGTGAAAACGGATTTTATTTGGATTGCCCACAATTGTGAACTGAAATGGGTTAATCAAATTGATGTGTCTCCACTTTAAAGACAAGGATGTTGTGTGGGACAGTATCAAACGCTTTGCACAAGTCCAGGTAGATGACATCAGCTGCTTTGCCCCTATCCATGAGTTCTGCAGCCCCATCATAGAAAGTCACCAAATTGGTCAGGCAGGATTTCCCCTTAGTGAAGCCATGCTGGCTGCCACCAAGCACCTTGTTGATTTTCATGTGCCTTAGCATACCTTCCAGGAGAATCTGCTCCATGATTATTCCAGGCACAGAGGTGAAACTGGTTGGTCTGTAGTTTCCTGGGTCTTCCATTTTCCTGTTCTTGAAAATGGGGGTTATATTTTCCTTTTTCCAGCCATCAGGAACTTCACCTGACTGCTATGATTTTTCAAATATGATGGACAGTGGCTTAGCAACTTCATTTACCAGCTCTTTCAGGACCCACAGATGGATTTCATCAGGTCCTATGGACTTGTGCACATTCAGGTTCCTAAGATGATACAGTCAGCATGGTGCTTTCTCTATTTCCTGCAATGAATTATTTATACAGACAGATGGATTTGTAATTATTTTCAGTGCTAGATTGAATGAAACTTACGTGTGAGACTTCATGTGATCGCTAAACAAAGAATTGAAAAACTTCTAAAAACTTTGAAGGATAATGTTTGGGGACTGAGAACGTTTGCAGCCTCAGGCTATGCCACGAAACAGCCAGAGCATTACTGTGCCTCAAAATCCAAAACACAGTTCTAAAGAATTGTTGTGGGAGTATGGGGGGAATGCTTAGAAGTGTTTGAATTCCAGTATTTCTGCATACATACAGGATAAAAAGCATTAGATTATTACCATATCTAAACCAGTTTCATTTTTGTGTTACAAAATCTCTTTGGATTTTTATAAAAGAAATAGGAAAAAAGATTGAGTTTGGGATGGTGGGTGGAAAGAACTCTTCTATTTTCTTATTTAAGCATTCTAAAAGTAGGACTTATTAGTATTTAGGAATGCTTTTTAAGTCCAGTAGCATGTCCATATGTCATAATAAAAAGTCTCTAGTAGGTTACAAGTTTAATGCCACATACTTAATAAAATCATACACACCTAAATCAGAATATTAAGGGATTTTTTAGTTCATTTTTTTTATATCTGTTGTATTAATCCATGCAGCTGAATTAAATTTTCTCTATATTTTGTGTGTGTCTGGTTTTAAACTGGATCCTGTCAGTCTCTGTCACCCATGAGGCTTACTCTGAATGATTGTTTCTTAATAGTTCTCACGTTGAAGTTATTTACTACCAACAACTGAAATTAAGGATAGTGCCTGGCAGCCCAAAAGGAACAAAATTTCCAAATTTGAGGCTCAGCACTTTTAATTTCTCAGGGAACCTTTGCATCAAATGCTTTCAGAAAGCCAACAGAAGGCATTTTAGCAATTTAGATATTGGTAAAATATTTTAAGTGATTTGTTTACTATATCAGGTTTAGTAGTAAAACACTGTTTAAAAACAGGATTTTGATGTGTATCTGGAACAGGAGCATGAGTGAGAGAAAATGCTGTGCACAATTGCCTAGGTAGATTTCCTGCTTCTTTTTGCTCTATCCTACAGTGTTCCTGGTATTTATGTTCCAGTGCTGCTGCTGAAAGAAGAGGAACCTGAGTCTGTGTGATCAAGCTAGGAACAAATTCCTGGCTGGGACTGCTGAACTGATGAAGCTTTATCTTAATATGAAACTGATATTATACTGTCATTTGACTTGTGTTGAAATGTGTAGTACTGTAGCACTGTAATAGTATATTGCCATTGCTAGCTATGTGCCTTGAACATTGCATTAAGTTTGCAAGGCCCTAGGCTGATGCTTCTCAGACTTTCTCTGTCTGAACTCACACTGACTTTCCTGGAGCTTTGTTTTGACTTGGACTTGCTATGAGAATTTTTCTTGTGATCAGGTGTCTGTGCCTAATCATTTTTATCTGTGTATATCTTAGCATGTTACAAAAATAGTTTTCCTATAGATAATAGTAAAAAGTAGTTATTCTGTGTAGAATGAGATATTTGTGACTCTAAAATGCAGAAATACAGGGCTTGTCTGACAGCAGAGGCTTTGAAAATGAAAACATGTGATGCAATATAGTGGAGTACAAGCTGGGGATGGTAGGAAACAGGACGCAAGCTAACATGAGAGACCATCAGGACTGTTAAAAAACCTCCAGTGTGCAGTAAAAGAAACACAAGTATAGGAATGGGACAAAACTGGCTATAGGGTTAACAGAGAAATAGTATCTAACCTATGCAAAGTATACCATGTATGCTAAATTTATATAAAATGTGAACTTGCAGACCAATGAGAAAAAGCAACACGTAAAAGTGTGCTAGGAAACATGCAGAAATTACCCCAATTAGATCCTGGAATGACAAAGAAGAAACCATCACTATCATACTGCTACCAGTGAAAGACCTGTCATGCATACAAATTGCTGTACATCACCTGTGGCCATGCTAGAGCCATTGATCTTAAGATGTAGAGGAACAGAGAAAGGATGAGCATAGCAGTGGGGAAAGGGTGGAGGTGTTAGCAACTGTGTGCGTAACAGTTTTCACTTGGAAGACTTCTTCTGTGGAGTAGAAATTAAGTTGGACAAATAATTCTTTGGTTAGACTGCTGAGATTTCAGTTGTACTAACAAAAAAAATAGTTTGCCATTACAGGTAAGGTATGTTTTATTTTTTCCTATAGGAAGATTTTTAGTATAACAAAAGGTTAAAATACCTAAAACTGAGCAATACATAGTAAGGAGGATTACTGCCTCTGCAGAATACATTGGTTATAGTCCTTGCTGAACAGCTGCCAAGGCTGTCAGTCACTTTTTTCCTCCTACAGTTCTACTGCTTTGTGGTTTGTCCTTCACATTTAAAGGGGGTCTCATTGTTCAGCTTCTGTGGTCTCTGGCAATTTTCTTTTTTAGAAGAGCTGTTTTACTCAGGGGAGCTTTAGCAATGTTTTGCTACAACTTGCCCTGCTTGTTGCCAGTAACTCCTGTTTGCTGCACCACCACATTATGCCCATTGGTCCATTCTAGTCAGCACGTCAAGAAATGCTGAGAAAAAAACCCCATACTGCGGCTCCTTCCTCAAAATGTGTTCGTCTTCCTGTGGCTGAGAAGAGATCAGGGACCTTACTTTTACTTCCAGATTTCAGAGTGTAGGGTTTGGTGCTCATTCCATCTATTGCTGTGCTTCACCCCCTTCCCCCCCCCC
>NDXB01001338.1:18777-31612 GCA_002631895.1 Agapornis roseicollis | reverse complement strand
TCTTATCTCAACCCAGGGGGGATACAGGCCATTCTCCCCCCCAGCCCCCCCGTAGTTGGGGGGGTATGGGGGGGGGGGGAGGGAGGGGGCAAGGAAGGGGAGGGTAGTGAGAGAGTGGCTCTGTGGCTGACTGAGCTTAAACCACAACACCTGTGCACAGTAGCTGAACAGTGCATCCAACCCCAGGGCCAACAATTTGGTGCTAGTATTTGTATCTGGACAATCTTTCAGCTTGTTTTTTCTCAGTCTTTGGAAAGATCACACTCATTGTCTTCTATACTTACTGAAATGTGGCTCTGATGTTGAAAAGTATAAGGGTGTGTATAAGGCTTAATCGTTCTATGTGTATGCACATCTTATTGTGTTGGCATGCAGTAAGCATTTACCATTGGATTAAATAGTAATAAAAGATAGCCATTTCAGCATCTAATGAGATTTAGTGCAAGATTTCCTTCTCTTGCAAACTTCATTTCCAAAATAAGCAACTTTCATCCATAGTTTGGTCAGTCTTTTTAGAGGTTTTTGTTCAGTGTATGAGATATTGAATTGGGCAAAAGGGACCTTGTGATTAAATTTTAGACTAGTTGCCATATGCATGCAGCTATAATTACAACTTGATATTTCTCACATGTTGACTTAGAATGCTCCTCTTTTCAGTAATTTATATTCTTTGGTTCCAAAATGACCTCTGATGATGGTCAGTAACTGTTTTTGTAGATACCTTTAATAGAGATATTTTCAGGTCTGATTATCTTTGCTGAGTGGAAAGGTAAAGCTGAAAGAACTCGTTTAGTCTTCAAAAGGTTGCTCTCTCTAACAGTTTTATTACTTTCAGCTGTATGCGTGCTGAGTATAGCTGACTTGGTAGTAAGGTAGAGCTTTCAAAGAGGAGTTGTAAGCTGACAGAGGTGTGTGATTCTTTCTTGTGTTGGAATGACAATATAGTGTTTTGTCTCCTGCAAGGACAATGAAGATGGTAAGCCTGAAGTTTATAACCCAGCCACTGCTGTAACAGAGTCAATAGTAGATATACAGCTTGCTGAGATGTAAAAGAATAAATATGTGAAAAGGAAATTAAGTTAATCCCTGTGTTTTCTTTATTGTTATGCACTCTAAATGACAATAAAAACAAGCCTTTGCATGAATGCTAGTTACACATGGATCAAACAGGCAAGCAAGATGTAATGGGAAATTTGTAGTGGCTTGGAAATATGCTCAGCTGGTACTTTCTTAACCTTTTTTAAACTTTGCTTAGTAGAATTGCATGGCTTTGCTGAACTTGAAACTTATCAGTTAGTATGGGAAGGAGACAATTCTGGCAGCTTTCTTCATGAAGTTTTAATACAAATTCAGGTAGAACTGGCCATTCAGCTTGTTTGTTTGTTTTTGCTTTGTTTTCTCTGCTACATGGGCTAGATAAATGATCAGCCCAGCCTGTGCCAGCAGCAAGAAGTGATGCCCTTTTGGGAAAGCATGCCAGCTGGACTTCTTTATGCTGTCCCATCTACTGTTTTGCTTTCCACCTCTCCGCAGTTGTAATGATCAATCAGAGATGTTGAGGGGGGTTTTAAGAAATGAAACAATAGAAATTACACAAGTAATTCTAGTGTTTATTCAAAACTTTCCCGGCTGTGTAGTAGAAAAAACCCCCAACCTGATGCAAAGCTGTTTTCCAGTCCATCATCACAGTTTCTCTTACCTCTCATTTACACACTTTTTTTTTTTTTTTCAGATGATTATGTTGCTCTGGGTTTATGGCAAAACATTCACCCTTTTGGTTAATCCTTGCACAAAACATTTGTCTAAAACAACTTGGACAACAAACAATGCAAGAAAAGAAGTACAGNTCTCTTTTAGCATTTTTTTTTTTTTTTTTCAGATGATTATGTTGCTCTGGGTTTATGGCAAAACATTCACCCTTTTGGTTAATCCTTGCACAAAACATTTGTCTAAAACAACTTGGACAACAAACAATGCAAGAAAAGAAGTACAGCATTTATATTGTCCAGATTCCTGAGGAAAAAAACCCCAACAAACCAACAACAACAAAACAAACAAACAAAAAAAATCAACCAAACAAAAAAATTAACCAAGCAAACACAAAACTGTGCCAAACTTTCAAGTTCTCAGTTTTGCACCAGGAAAGTTTTGCAAACTAGGTTTTTGCCTTTGGCCATTACCCAAATCCTCCTTGACGGGCTGAGCAATAGGGCTTCTGTATTGCGCTAGGACCCTGTCCAAATTCACAGATAGGTACAAGAAGGCTTCTCTCTAGACGGGCTCTAGTGGCATGGGTAGGAAACCTATTTGCCTCTTGTCAGAAGACTGTCTGCTCTGGGTGGAGTACTAGAACAGTCTTTGACCAAGAGGGAGAGAGGAGGGCCCTACAGCTGCATCGCTAGAGCACTGCATCTGCTTTAATTTGAAAAGATGTTTGGAGATCACATCACTCCTGGAAATCAGTGACAGGTTCCCAGGACTTCACAGACTTGTGCCCTAACTAGTGCCAATAAAAAAGAAGAAAATATAACAACCCCAAATGAAAAACACAGTAGAATATTGTTTTTTATTCTGGTAATGTAAATTCAGCCATGATATGCTATTTCTAATGCTTTAGTAACATTCAATAAAATATCTCCATTGAGATATGACTGAAGTATGTCCAGATGCCATGACTAAGGTGTTACTGAAATTAGGAGATACTGCTATCTCTTTGTCAGCAAACAAGGATAATTGCTTCATAAAGAGTATGTTTTCAGAGAACACATGTGTGTCTATTTACAACTGCCTGCAATTGAAACAGAAAATAGAGCTCATTTAGATAAAAAAAAAAAAATAATTCAAAATTCATTATTCAGTGCTGTCTTTCAGAACTGAAATCTGATCATCCAATGGGTACCTACTTACACATATGATAACATGAGATTTTGTCACTAATTCAGCACACTTGCATCCAGGGAAGATGTGGTATGTATATACATTCTCCTCTAAGAAGTGTATTGTTGACAGCCTACTGTACTCTGTATTCTTCCTGTGCACTGGACTGAGATTTTTTTCATTTCATGCATCGTCATTCACAGCTTGCTGGAGTAATTCCATAAAGTCAGTACATATCCTTAATACACAACAAACAGAAGTTGGAGCACTGTGGTTTTTTTTTTTGCTGTTGTTTTTGAGCTGGACNTCATGCATCGTCATTCACAGCTTGCTGGAGTAATTCCATAAAGTCAGTACATATCCTTAATACACAACAAACAGAAGTTGGAGCACTGTGGTTTTTTTTTGCTGTTGTTTTTGAAAGCTGGACACATTTACATATAATTAATTTTTCTTTTTAACTCCCGGTGAAGCCTATTGGTGGTGGACAGGACCAACTCCTTGTCTTTTTTAGGATGTTTGTAAGTTTGGAGTCTCTCACTAAATTTTTACAGTTTGGTTTTCTGCATGGTTTTTATCCCTTTCATTAATGTGGAAAAAAAAAACCTGATTCAGAAGAAGCAGCCTTGTGTAGTCTAGCTGAAATCATGTTGATAGTGTGGTTCACCTGTTAGAGTTAAGGCTTTTAAGTAATTACTTGTGACATAAATGTCCTCTTGGCTTTGATCTAGATATGTGGATGGACTTAGGTTCATATTCCGCTATGTAGACTTATCTATTAATGCATGAGTAGGACAGAGAAACTGCTTTATTTCTTTAGGAGCTTTCTAGTGTGTGTGGGTTCTCAGCTGGTGAGGAGGCACTATAACTCTGTCAGAGCTTGCTGTTATGAATTTTCCTTTGCCTAAGGAAACTTGACCTGATATATTCTTTATGAATAAAGACAACTATATTAAAATTACAGCATGAGATTGGTCTTTCTGAGTGGTTAGGTGAGGGGAAAAAAAAGAAAAGGTTTGTTGGGATTTTGATTTTCTCATCTGTTTCCACATGTTGGATGTTATTTTTTAGAAGCAATGTTTCATACATTCAACTTCTCAGGTTAAACCTGATTCAACAGTTAATGTTGCTTACTTAGGCTGAACCCTTGTTTGTAAGGCATACTGATTTTTATTTTTTTTTTTTTAATACTGTTTTATGGCTTTGAGACTGCATCCAAAAATGTTATACATGATATAAAGTAAGCTATGTTGTTTCACATAACATAAACTCCATAAATTTGTAGATTTCTAGGGAATGATTACTATGTATGTGTTTGCAGCACCTGGAATATCTCCCAGCTTAAGCAAATATTTGCTGCATGGGCATCAAGCAAATGCTTTGAGGATGCATGCATCCCTGGATGGTAATGTTTGTTAAAGGTCACATGGCAGCTCATGGTGTTACAGGCTTTTGATAGAGTTGCATCAAGTACAGGCAGTACTAGAAATGACTATCTGCGAGTGAGCCTTAGACTCTGTGTACTATTTAGATAATGTCCAAGGTGATGACTGGTCACCTTGGAACCTGCGCAGGTGTGACTTGCATGACCGTTGTCTGCAGCATCATATGAAAAGTGATCATTCTGAATCAAGGCACCTTCTGTGTGCTTTGAGATTTTGGAAATAGTATATACTTAGCTCTGCTTGGATCCTGACAGAAAAGAGAATTCCACATTTCCAACTGAGTGAGTTTAGTCTCAACCTTTTTCTTAAATTTAGCTTACGTGTAAAGGGAAATGTGAGAATGTATTCTTGTCATTATTTCTGACTGTATCTATACTGTGTTACATTTCTGAGCTGTCCACCACTATTTTTCTAAGAGAAGAAATTAATTTTTTCCCAGATTCAGCAGTATTCTGTAGCTAATGTGCATGTACAGATTAGATTCTGTTCAGTTCAGCAATACAGCACTGCAAAAAACCATCATGTACAGGTTTTGATACTTTTTAAGAAGCTCAGTATTTCATGGTGTAGAATAGTGTGAGAAAAATGTTAATGAGAACCAAGAGAAGGGGCCAAAATTATACCAAAAATTCCAAGTATAGCCTTTACTCAGGACTAGTAATTTCCTCGCTAGCTCCTCAGCTAAAAGGAATCTCCTAGTATTTGACAGTGGTGTGGCAGAATACTGCCCGTGAAAATGACAGGCCCAGAGTAAGAGTCTCAATGGTGAGGCAATGCTGCAGGAAAAGACCATAGTATGTGGCCATTGAAAGTGCTAATATATCTTTAAGAAAGATAGAGCTCGAGTATTCTGATTTTTTCCACATCTGCTAGTTTGTGTAGGTGGCCAATACCAGCAAAATTGTTTAACCTTAGGTATTAGTTCTTCCTTTTTATGTTTTGCTAAGATAATTTGATTTATGCTGTGGAGAGAGGTTGAGACTGAATGAGAATGTGGGACCTGGTATCTTGCTAGGGAAACACAGTTGCAGCACCACTACTATGCACCTGTGAACAGCCTCCCAGATCATCACTTTTCAGCCTTGGGCAGAACCAGGATCCTGATTTCTGAGACATACTCAGCAGGTATAATTGAAACCAACTAAAGATCTGCCTGGGAAGTAATGATGACTACTTTTCTTAAAGGCTGCAAATAGGTAAAAGTATTGTTTATACTTTCTTTATTTTCATTTAAGACATGTATTTTAGGTCAGGAAAATCAGCCAGAGACTTGTGGTATTAAGAAATGAAATCTGTGTTTTGTCAGAAGACGAGCTACTTCCATAAAAATCACAGCCCATGGCTGGAAACTGTATTTCAACTTATAGCAGAAAGATCTTTTTCATAGTGATAGTAGAAAGCTTATGAAATTACACTGATAAAACATGATTTTAAAAACTAGGTATTATATTTCACAAGTTCAAACTCAAGCATGCCAAAATTAGTTCTACTGCAATAAATTTGAGGTAGCTAGAACTTTATTTTGGTATCCAAGCTTCAGTTCACTTAACAGTCAAGATATAATTCGATTTTTATTTTCCACAAAGAAAAAAACAGAATTGAAATATTTGTGTAACATTTTTAAACATTGTAAAGATGTCATTAGTTCTGTGTTTAAGGATGATCAGTTTGTGTTAGTAGGCATAGGATTAGGCTCAAGGAAATGAAACCAAGTAGCGTGGCTAAATTACAGTGAGAAATTACTCCTCTCTAAGTGTTCCTTCTCTTTTTTTGAACATACAGTTTTTCTCAAGAGTGAATATGAATCAAAGATCACAATTTAATACTTTCAGAGGAATGCAACATATAAAAACCCAGTAACTAAATTCCAAGCCTCTTAATCAGTACTTTATAATAGAAATAATTTAATAACAGTTTATGCTTAGTTATAAGGAGACATGCTTGCAAACCAAGCTAGATTAAACCTCAAAGTCTAAATTCTCGTCTTAATTAACACCAGCATAAATGTACAATAAATTCACTGAATACAGTATTACACCAGGATCACTGAAAATGAATTGGGTTGTCAATGTACCACAAAATACTGTGCTCTTCTCACTCATTTAACACAGTTCTGGTTGTATAATAATATAAAGCTAATTGTTGGAACCTAAGTTAACACATTATATTGGTCTGTAGCTCTTAATTAACAGAAGAAAGCTTTTCAATCTTTTCGAAATACACTATGTTATATTCACAAGGAATTAAAGATAAAGTCAGAGATATATCACAGCTTAATTCACCTGGTTTAGCAGCACAGTTCACCATTGCCAGTTACATAAGCTTGTCACACATCAAGTGATAGCTACAACCCTTTTCCTTGTGCTGACTGCAAGGGCAGCTCCTTCCCCAAATGCCTGTAAAGTGGCTGAGCAGTTGCCAGTTGAGCTAATCTGGATTAAAATATAAAAACTAACCTCCTTTTTCCTACTTCCACGGAGGTAACTGGTATTCCTCAATTAAAATTTGACAAGCCATTAGATTGTCAAAACAATCAGCATAAACTTAGAATAATTATCTCACATTTCTAAAATTCAATGAGTAACAGCAAATTGTGATTAACTGTCTTCACAGAGTCATAACAGTGTAGCTGTCAAAAGCCTAATAAGACAGTATTATTTGGATGGAAATTCCTGGGTGTAAAGCTTTTCTACATTTTTTCAGAGCTCAGTAGTAATAAGGTACCTTGTTCTCGTAATGGCACAATGACATAGATGCTATTGTGTTCAGAATATGTGATAAATATGACTGTCACAGCTTATGAAAAAAAGGCATTTGTATCATTTAACCTATCATTAGGATACTAAACATACCAAAATTCTTACTTTTATTATGGTAAGCTACTAACAATTTAGAGATACAGAAATTGCCAAGTTAGATGTGTCTTAGCATGTGATCCAGTGATTAGATATTAGGTCCACATGGCATGCCTTGTGCTGAAAGGATGAACTCCTGTTGCAGTCAGGTCAACACCAGTTCTCATCAATCTTCTTGTGATTCTGAAGAGCATTTCTTTCAAGCCAGAATAGTGTTTTGTTACAGAAGCTTTTGAAAAACACTACTTGGAAGTTTGAAGTTGCCCTAGTTATTGTTAAGAAGTGGATGAAACATTCCAACAGTGATGTCTCTGGCTAGCTTAGGGCATTTAAGAGTCAGTTTTCCTCTCCATTAACTTTTCTACAGAAACTAAGTCGAAGTGCAAAAGCATACCATAGCTATTCTCCTTACTCTTCCTTATATTTCAGGTTCTTTCAACAGAAAATAGAGTCTGAATACAGATCAGACATTTAAACTGCAACTTACTTTTTTCCCTTCTTTTTTTTTTTTTTTTTCCCCAGGAGACATGAGAAAATAAAACATTTCCTAACTTGCTTTCATTAGTTTCCCAGTACAAGAATCTACATCTCCAAAATGACATGGTTTGTTAAAAAGTCTACAATGTAGACTGGGGAGAGTGGAGGTCCCTTTTAGTCTTGGCTGGCATGTGTATCTACTTTCTAATCACTGTCTGCATTCTCAATGGATCCCAGCCACAGCCTCACAGCTGTCTGTGTGCTTAACATGTCTGTACCACCCTGAAGAGACAAAAGAGAGTAATATGTTTGTGCTGTAGAGGATATATGCATCTGATGTTGTAAAACATTCAGATAATTTGATAAAAAAAAGATAGTTACAGAGGAAGATGGATATTTCTTAGAAATAGTGTTCTGATACTGATCTTTTAACAGCACAATTACAACTAATTATATTGATTTTGGAAAGGTATGTTGGTGTTCATCATGAAGCCCAGTTCAGATTGAGGAAAGTAAGAAAATTTGCTGCCAAATATGGTGGATATGGAGAGGCATGGTGGTCTTGGATAGAAATAATTCTGAAGGAACTTAATCTTGCAGTGCTAGTAGTGTTGGCATTGATATGCTATAGCTGTAATAGCATGTCCAGGAAATTTAATGTAAATTTAGAATGACAGTCCTTAGGGTGGCATTAAATAGAAATTAAAAATTTGCGAAATCTCTTGCCAGAGTTTTATCAAAGGAGTAGAAGATGTACAGGACAATAAGGCAAGTTTCAGGAAGTGTGTTCGAGTTAGCCATATAGAAGTATCATTGTTTTGATTCAAGTGGGAATTGTAGATAAAGAGCAAAAGACTTGCTGGCAATCTGAAATTCAAGTATTGTTTTTCTCTCCAAGTATTCAGCACACTCTCTTACCCTTACATAAAAATGTGATATCTGTTTCATGAAGGATAATTAAAGATCTGTGCAAACAGAGGTTTTAAATTGCCAATTAAGAACATTTTTCTTTCTTGTAAAAATCAGCCTAGTGGCATCACTGAACCCTAAATTGCATTGTGTTTTGCCAGTTTTATATTAAAATTCTTTGCAGTTATTTTTTTTAATTTAATGGAAATCAGAAATAATCTAGTGAGGTGTCATTTTTTGTTTTTCTTTAGTCAGTGTTTCTCTTTGTTACTTCTTGTGTGCTAATGCTTGTGTTCCCTCTCATGGCTTTTTCTTAGTTGACCCTTATTTAAACTGAGTCTTTTTTGCATGAAGATCAGTGAAGGTTTACTGTAAATTGAAGGAGGAGGAGAAAAAGAAAAAAGAAAAAGAAAAAAGTAGGGTTGGTTTGGTTAGAGGTTTTCTCCTAGAAAAGTTCCATAGATATAGAAATACGTTTTTTTTTTCCCTGTAGCTCATTATTATATCTCTTGGTGTCACCTCAAGTACATTTTTTTTTGGCGTATTCTAGCCTTCCAAAAAGAGGTGAATTAATCAAAATACATTTTTTACCACTGTTGCGAGGAAACACCCTGTGCACTTGTCAACAACTATTTTGTTTTCAACGGAATTTATTTGTATTCATTGTATTTAAGAAAAAAAAAAAAAAGTAAAAAACCCTAAAATACAAAATCTTTAGTGCATTTTGAATTCAAATTCTCTTTTGAACATTCTTCAAGCTTAGGTTTTAAGATCTCTTTCCACTTTCAAATCTTAAATGCTGATATTGAAGCCCTGACATAATAGAAGTAGCAATGAAAGTGGAGCTATGTATTTGACTTAAAGTGTAGTCATAACAATATTATAAAAGTTCTACTTCAGAAACTCACTTGCATTTTTTCATAGGCATGTGTTATAGGTTTTTCACAAACTTTGGGTAGAATTACTTTCCTGAAATCAAGTTAGGGATCCAGTGGGCAGATTTCATCTAAACCAAGTTATACTGTAATGAAAGAACCAACAGTTTTGCCTACACATTTCAGTAATATGTTAGGTAAAATACAGTTTCCACACTGTGCTTGAAAGTTGATGTACTGATGAATTTTCATTGACTGAAAAGCAGAGTTGCATGATAGATAATGTGTGACCTTCTGGAGGTCCAAAACTAATTAATGCAAGAAGTGCAAGAGTGCAAAGATCTTGAATTCATAAGAGGAAATGTGGCAGAAAGATGAACTAGATTTTTTTTTATGTCATCACTTTAAACTGCTTTCATATACTCATTTAACTGTGCTTATGAAATCTTGGTTCAGTAATCTAGATAATATAGACAATCATGTGGAATATTAAGACTCAGAGTATAGTTTGGGGTGGTTGGTTTTTTTTGCTTGTTTGCTTTTTTTAATTTCTCATATTAATTCTTAGTCATCCTGCAGTCTTGATCTAATCAGCATAACAAAATTTCTGTCAGCCTCTGCTCTTGACTTGGGAAAAAAAGATCTTTGTTTAAAGTCAAAACTAAAGTGGGAGCTGGAGGTAGTGGTAGTAAGGTATTTGTCTGCTCAGTTTCACTAGTCCTTGTAGCTTCTTAATTTCATGAATATAAAAAATTAATGACAAAAAACCTCAGCAGATTTAGGTGTTACTAATAAGGCTCAATGAACTTCTTATCCTGTCTGATAATTATATGTGAGCTACTTGGGATCTGCATGTTTAAAGTAGAATCTGTGAAGCAAAATTTCAGCTGTTCAATGACTCTAAATAATAGTAAAAGGGGGTAAAGATTTAATTGTACTTTTGCTTAGAACAATAGCAAAAAACCCTTTAATTTAAATTTTTGAGGCTTTTCATTATTTTCAGTCACACACTTTTCAAAGTTATTTTTATCAGTACAAGGGCTAGTTCTACTGTATTGAATCGCTATCCTAATCTGAGAGAAGGAAAACTATTTAGAAAATGGTTTCACGTCCCTACTTCAATAACATAGAAATTATTTTCTAGGTCCCTACTGTCAAAAGTTTCTAATGGTGATTTGGTGTAACCCTGGCAGTGTAAGAATGAGGCATGAAACAAATTGTTGATTGAGGCAATGTCTTTTATTAGCAACTGGTATAGTTGGAAAAATTCAAACAGTTCTGGTATACAAACCTTTCATGGCCCTTCTTAAGAGGCATATTGTGTTTCCTGGAGAAAAATGATATTAGAGGACTTGGCAAGATCTTTTGAAGGGCTTTGAAAGTTTTCAGTATCACCTCAGAGAGGAGGTTTTGTTCTCTTTTCCTTTGGTGCAGAAGCTGAAAGATGGAAGTCATTCAATTTGCCCTTCTGGGTCATGTTAGACACTCAGGGACAGAGTATTTACTTAAAAAAACCCCCTGAAGTTGTTGATTTTTATTTTTCTTTCCATAGGGAAGCACACTCAAGTATTTTCCAAAAAATCTCTCCTGGAGACATCCTTGTAGCAGTTATTCAAATATTTTGTCCTGAGAGCAGCTAGGAGTTGAGTCTTGTTTCCAGTTTGTGCATTTTCTCTAGTGTAAATGACTGCTGTGTTGTTTTTGGACCATCCATGGAATTAAGTGCACAGGGTGTGCACACAGGCACAGCTCTGACATCCAGTTACACAACTAAAACAAAAGGACAAGAAATTCATCCTCTATCTCACAACTTATATTCCATAGGTCTTGCCCCAATCAGAAAATTATTTTTGTTGGTCAAAGTTAAAAAAAAAAAACATAGGTCCAAAAGCAGTTGCTGCTTAAGTATATGAATATACTTCTGTGGTAAAAGAAGATAGGTAAGTGAGATTGTTTTCCCATTATTTCAACATAAGGTTTCAGTCTAAGTAATGAAGGTTCTTCAGATTTAAAGGTTATATTGGCTCATCATGATTTGCTTGTACTTTAAAAAGATGCGCATTGGTAAGGGAATTTGCTAGTTGAGTACTTTCAGTTCTTAACTTCTACCATCTGTGATCAAGATGACCTTGGTTCTTACCCTTTCCAAATAAAATGCATGATTCTTTTACCAAGCTTCCTCTCAGTAAAAAGTGTGACCATAAAGTGGTTCAGCTTTTTTGCTGAATGATAATGTCCTTGAAAAGAGAGCTGAGTGAAAATCAGTCCTCAAGTTTTCTATCTATGTGTAAGGTAAATAATCAAAGCTGAATTTCTGATTTCTGTGCTTTGGCATTATACTCACAACCACCCTCATGAACTCTTGCTTGATTTATGAATAAGAGTAATTACTGTACTTGTAAGTAAACTATAATTTGTTGCTATTTATTGAAGTGCTAGCATTTTCAATTGCATTAATTACATGTAAATTAATTACATTACAGGATATAACATACCTTTCTGATTTGGGTGACCTCAAGTGACTGTAAACACAACTAATTAATTTTCTTTTTTGTTTTTTTTTCCTATCCCTTTTCTATTTAGAATTTAACTTTCAAAATTGAAAAAATGCTTAAAAATACTTCGTAGAGTAGTTACAAAAATAAAGTTGTACTTGCTGCTTAAGACCTGATAGTGCTATAGCACTCACAACTCTTGATTACTTGCTGTAAAATGAATTTTTTGTTACAATTTGGGGCACTAGAGCAGATGAAGACAGATTTTTGTAATCACAGAATCATATAAGAGTTAGGGTTGGAAAGGACCTTAAGATAATCTAGTTTCAATCTGCCTGCCATAGGCAGGGACACCTCCCAATAAGCCAAGATTGCTTAACAGCAACTCTTTTGGGTTACTAGATAAAAGGCTTCTGATCATATTAAAGCGATTCTCATTTAATTTCTTAGAAAAATAACAGAATAATCAAATCAAAGTTGATAGTGTTCTTGGAAAATGAAATACAAGTAGATTTTGATGACATTGCATTTTAGTACTTTTCACATGTGCAGGATGGTGGGTAGCAGAATGATTAGTGAACATTTAGGATTCTTCAGTTTTTCTTTTAGCAGAATGTTTCTGTCATTATGCATGTAGAGGAACAGAGCTATGGATCTCTGGATTTTATGGTTGTAACTGAGATCTGTTAGTAGTAATAAAGATGAGATGGACTCTGCTTTTGTACAGCATTGATTTCTCATCACTTAGTAGTATGACATTATTTTATCCTGTACCATTAATTCATGTATTTGGTCATGTCTGGGTTTTCTGCTGTCTTTTAATTCTGCTTATACAGTACCTTAAATTCATGTCAATTTTTGAAAGACATAGTTTCTTTAGATTTTTTTTTTTTTTTTTTTTT
>NDXB01001336.1:100968-122613 GCA_002631895.1 Agapornis roseicollis | reverse complement strand
TGGGTTTTAAATTTTTACCCCCCAGTTCCCAAGGCCCTTTTTGGTTTTCCCCCTTTTTTTTTTTTTTCCCCCCCCCCCCCCCATGCATGTCCTGTGCCGTTTACTCTCCTTTCTTTCCAATGCTTCCAGAAGCTGAATGCAACCATGAGAAGCAGTGTGTATTCTTTCTAGATTTCTTCCTTATATGATTCATAGTTTGAGTGTACAAATTTCTGAATTTCCCCTGCCCTTTGATCTGAGATGTTTCCTGCAGCTGGAGCTTGGAGCTGGTGCCTTCTTACATCCCACAGTGCAGCTCCGTGGGACACAAGTCTTAATGAGCCTTCAGCTGCAATCATACATCTCTATCTGCCTTCCTCTCTAGGTCCACCTCATGGACACACTAAATCTGTCTGTTTATTCCTCACATGACTACCTGTGCCAGTGCCCCACCACCCTCACAGGAAAGAACTTCCTAATATCCAAATCTCCCCTCTGTCAGTTTAAAGCCATTCCCCCTTGTCCTATCCCTACAGGCCCTTGTCAAAAGCCCCTCTCCAGATTTCTTGTCAGCCCCTTTAGGCACTGGAAGCTGCTCTAAGATCTCCCCAGAGCCTTCTCTTCTCCAGGCTGAACAAGCCCAGCTCTCTCAGCCTGTCTCCATAGCAGAGGTTCTCCAGCCCTCTGAGCATCTTAGTGGCTTTCATTGGACTCACTCCAACAGCTCCACATCCTTTTTTACATTCAGGGCCCCAGAGGTGGACACAGTGCTGCAGGAGGAGTCTCACAAGAGCAGAGTAGAAGGGGAGAATTGCCTCCCTTTTCTATTCCTGTTTCAAGAGCAGCTTTAGGTCAGCCTCCACACATGAAGCTGGCTTTACTTCTTCCTCACTCATCTTTTGTCTCACTTGCATCAGGCGTTGCCTTCAAAAAGCAGCAGTTGTGTGGGACCACTTGCTGTGTTGAAGGCAAGCCTTGTTCCTGGCTTAGTGCTTGCAATGAGAAGTTACAGCCCTTCTCATTCAGGAAGTGGGCGATTTCTGAGGCTAAGACAGGGTGTGATTCTGTAATCCAAACCTGCCACTCTGATTTCTGTCTGGAAAAGATAAGAGTCTGGAACAGGCTGCCAGCACAGCATGTCCAGAAACAGGTCCACACAAACACTCATGTGAAAGGAAAACTGATGTCTTGGACCCATCTGAACCATGGGTTTGCAAGCAGACCTGTAGGTAGCAGTGTAGGTTGGCACAGAGCAGATAGCACACCTTTTTGCTCTTGATAGCAGGGATTTTGTTTGAAGGCTGTAAGGCCGTGTCATGGCCTCATGGTCCTCATAGTCAGTGAATCCCTGAGGAGGAGAAGGTTGTGCTTCCCAGGGAGCTGGAGGTGCCAGAAGGGCAGGGGGTGAGAGGAGAGCTACGAGGCAGCCTGCAGCATCTGTACCAACTTTAATCAAAGCACATTCACAGTAGGAAGCAGGTACACTGCCCAGGAATGGAGGAACAAAGTAAATGTGTGTTTTACTGCTCCAGACAAGGCTTTGTAGTATTTGAACTAAGCTGAAAACTTGCAAGCCAGATGAGCTGGAAAAAAAAATGCTCAGGAGGCTCCTTCCTGTAGACAGGCACTGCACAGTGTCTCTTGAAACCTTTCTCTCTAAACTGTATTTTTTTTCTTGGAACAATACCTTTTTCCCAGTTTAGCCTGTGTTTTCACAGAACATTGCTTTAGAAAGTGGCCCTTTGGTATCTACTTGATGTGCTTGCTTTTAGAAGTCCCATCACAAGCACTTGGCTGGTGCAGGTCCAGCACAAGCACCATGTACTTCACAGCAAAAGCATGGGATTTAGAAATGAGGGAGAGGAAGGTGCACACACTTGTGGAGAAGTGCAGTCAGAATAGTTCAGAAAGCCACAGAGCAGCCTTCATCTGATCCCTCTGTTCCATCCCTCACCAGGGGCTTTTGGGCATCTCCATGAGGTGGTTCCCATCTGGGTTGTCTCCAAGTTATCCATGTTCCCTGGGCCCTGGCCTGTGCTCAGGACCTGCTATAATACATACAGGCATAAGTGAAAAATAAGAATGTTTTATTAATTTAGGGAATGTTTTATTGAGCAGTCTTTCTCTTTTTGTTCTTTTTTTCTTCTTTTATTTGAATTATAAAGTAATTTTTCATTTACTCTCCTGTGGAAAAAGTTATTAAAGCTTTTACATGTCCCACCAGATTCAGAAGGAGCTATTAAAGCCTTCAAAACAGCTGAGAACAGCATTTTGGTACCTATGAAAGTTCCTGATTTAAGCTTTGATTCCTAGCAGACTTGTCAGGTCTGTAGACACAAGGTAGATCTCAGGGGAAAACTGGAACTATTTCTCACTGGTATGAGTCTGTGGTTTCTGTTCTGGGGGCCTGAAAATAGTTTCTGATTATTTCTGCCTGTAGACAGGAGTTACAGTGCAGGCAGTATTTTGTTAGTCCTGGCATTCGAGGGAAGTAGTTGAAGGCAGGACAGAGTCGAGAGGTATTGCTCCTGTGAAGGAATGCTTTAATGCAGAAAGCATCTTTCCCTGTAATTCAAAACAAAGACCCATAACAGCTGAGTTTTCAAAAGGCACAAAAGGCAAGAGATGGTGGGCAGTGTTTAAATCATCTTTTCCCACATTTTTACCCGCCACACAACAACAGCTTGTACCCCCTTAAGTAAGGGTCGATGGTGCCAAGGGCACCATCTAGAGACAAGCAGCTTCAGAGGCAGCACTTCTGTGTGTGTGTGTTGCACTAAGAGAGGAGTAAGAAATTGACTGTAAATCTAATATAGGTATGATGAGATGAGAATGATAATTAGACATGGCAAAAGCATTCTTATCAGGCCGACGAAGTTTGCAGTGCTCTCTAATTCTCAAAAGCTGTCACCAAAATGGCTGAGGCAGAGGGGCCACCTCTGATGAGACCAATGGTGGAAGCTCACTGTGACGTATGTCAGGCTTTTGCCATGGTCCCGTGACATTTCTGCCTTTGCACAGCAGTATCTCTTCCCTGGGGAGTAAGCTGTACTCAGTACTGAGGATTGGCAGTTCAGAGCTCTAGCTCTGAGGCAGTGGGGCAATTAAGTCTTGCTCTTGCAAGACTGTGGAAATGAGAAAGGATGGGTCCTTGGGAATCACCAGCTCACTGTGCAGCAGTGCCAGGTATTCCTGCTCCAAGGGAGTGCCTGACTTTCGCTGAAACCAGTTGTTCACATGCCCAGCGGGATTTTTTCATGCAAATCTCTGCAAAAAAAAAAAAAAAATAAAAATCACCACTTTGATAAACCTCCTCTTGCCAACTGCGTTTTGGTTTCAGGTTTTGAATTCTGAACTGATTTCTGAATTGGTATGATTCTTCCTCATTGTGTGGCCATTAGAGGCTGGATAAAATCAGCAAGCAGTCTGTTATTGAAAAAGGGTTTTAGTGCCAAATGTGCATAAAAAGGAAAGCCACAGCTTGCAGTGACAAAAGGGCTAGCTGTGACCAGTGGTCCAAATGTGCTGATGTACACTGTAATGGCATATTGGTATATATAATGACATATCTGAGACACACAAGGAGGTAAGTATGTTTCATAGCTGGGATTGATGAATCTTACTTGAACAATTTCAAGCATCTGAAAACCTTCTCTCATAAATACAGTAGCATTGCACAGTCTTCCAATGTATGTCAGGTTGGACAGGGCTTTGAGAAGCCTGGTCTACTAGAAGGTGACCCTGCCCATGGCAGGGAGCTGGAACTAGGTGATTTTTAAGGTCCCTTCCAACCCAAAACAGTCTGTGATTCTATGTAGTCAACATATACTGTCTGTGCATAAACTACTTCTTGATATGCAGCTATGACTGTAACAAGCAAGAAAGCCACCCGATGTCTCTGCAATGCTAATTATTGAACCGTCTCTTTTTTTTCCTTTAAAGTCCCACCCAACTTAACTGTTCCTCAAGAAAAGTCACCCCTGGTCACCCGGGAAGGGGACACAATCGAACTGCAGTGCCAGGTGACAGGGAAGCCCAAGCCCATCATTCTCTGGTCCCGAGCAGACAAGGAAATTGTGATGCCAGACGGAGCAATGCAGACGGAGAGCTACGATGGGATCCTGAGGATAGTGAATGTGTCCAGGGAAATGACAGGAACCTACAGGTGCCAGACCAGCCAGTATAACGGGTTTAATGTGAAGCCCAGAGAAGCTTTGGTACAGCTCATTGTACAGTGTAAGTAGACCCTTATGTTTTTTTCCCATGTGGTTTTGCTGAGCAAAAGAAGTTGATTTATTTCTCCCCTAAATACACAGCAGGAAGTTTTATGCTTGTTACATTTGTGTTGTTTGGCTCTCTAGTTTCCTGAATCCATGATTATAATGTAAATGTAGAAGTAAAAATTACATACGATCCCCATTTATATTAAAAAAAAAAGAAGTGTGAGGGAGTCATTATTTTTCCAATGCCTAGCTTTAAGTTTCTTGACACAGGAACAAGCACATGAGATAGGACAACGTATTTCTGTAAATGCAGATCCGATACTGATCTCATTTGTTGATACTATGTAAAACAAGAAGAAAAAAATGAGTGAGAGAGCTGTTCTATCTTAGCTGATCTGCATGCAGATCTGCATTATCTGCTCTGTCTTTGCAAACCAGCAGCATCAGGAATGGGAAGAAAAATATAAGAGGAAATCAATTATTTTGCAAATGTTCAGTGTTTATGACTGGAAAATGAAAAGTCTGGTGTGATACGCTTTATGGGGAATAATGAGGCATTCTTTGTTGCTGTGTATCTGATAAAGTTGTTCACTAAATGAGTTCCATATCTGTTGTATTGTTGGTACATATTCTTACTTTTTTTATAAAGTGACTTGTATAGCCCTCATTTATTCTAGTTTCAGATGCCCAAATATTGTGGCAGATTTGCTTTTTAGCAGCGTTCTGTGCTCAGCACAACTGACCTCTTTTGGGGCCTCCAGGGATGAGATGCTGCAATATACATAGTTATTACTAATAATCAACTGATTTGTTTTTTCCAAGGTCTGTTGTATAACAAATTATTTATGCACTTGATTACATGTTGTGATATTTGCAGTGCTTTCATCAGAGCTATTTACTGGTGTTCAGGCATAGCTTTTCATCAAAGCATGCTACTGTCCCAAGCACTAAACATGTGTATTGATGCAAACTGGAGCCTTCTTGCTTGGGCTTCTCCTTGTTGTGGGTTCATCTGCATTAGACTAGCATCATCCGACCTGCACTGATGTATCGAAACTGGGAGCAGAGATGTTTGGCTCCCTCTCTAGAGGTTGCAGAAAATTGCTTGGATCTCAGATCATCCTGCAGAGAGGTCTTCCCCTAGAGCATAAAAGGAACTCTGGGGTATTAGTTTCCTACAGAAGGCATTTTTAAAGCAGATGGGTTGTTGTAGGGAAGACAGGCTGCTGTACAAACAGGCTGGACCAGATGTTATTCAGCGCTGTGCTAGCACTAGGGAGAGCTTACTCTAAGAAGAATTTTTACTCAGGTCATTACTACTAGCATTACTAGTGTTTATTCTGATGATGGTTTTTATGGTTATCATCACTAGAAGTACCTCTGACAACACACATTTTTGTTTTCAGATCTCCTATAAAAAGCCATCATCATTGTAAGTGTTTAACTTTTTCCACAGAAAAGGTGGTTTACAGAAGTTGAACATGGAAGGGCAGGCTATAGGATATGTGGAGAGGGACTCTAGTCTATCTTGTAAATGGGCATGCCACCAGGGCACAGGTCATTGTCAGAGCTGGTAGAGATTGTAGAACTGTGTCCTGGACCCCCCCAGCATGCATGGTGCAAGAGGAAGGTTGATGCCAGAGAAAATACAGAGAGCAGCAGCACAATTGCAGGGGGTTTCTGTTGTTTCAGTTTATCAGGTGTATTCTCGGAGGCTGGATGTGGTATGCTCTGGCTACTGCAGCTTTGCTGGGACATGTCTTTACCATCTCTTGCAAATATGAAAAACACAAGAAAAGATTAATCCATACAGTTGTAACTTAAAGAAAATCCTTGTCGTGAATACTTGCAGTGATACTCCCAGCCTGTGCCTCTTGAGACATGAGGTTGGACAGCTTGGAAGACAGTAGCAGTGTGGCTCATAAAAATGATTGACTAAAACTACTTTCTCATAGATCAGTGGTGATCTCAGCCATCACATCTGAACAGTGGTGGCTAAGAAAGGTGATAATGTGCAAGATTTTTTAATAGCTTGGACTGAAGTTTGGCCTGTGTGATGGCTGCAGTCCTTCATGATCTTGAATGGCAGAAAGGAAACATGAATAATAAACTCATTAAAAGCTGATTTGCAGAGTCCCTGTGAATCTTTGAATAAGAATCATTGTACAGTGGAGGAATGGTTGTCATGAATAAGGAGGAGGGAAAGTGGCATCTTTCTCCTTTCCTGTCACTGATTTGCTGTGAGAACTAAGAAGATTTTGTTTCTAGCCACATCAGTCCTCCATACTAGCCATTTTGTTCATGTTCCTTTGTTGTCAGTATACATCATTTTTTCCGTATGTCTACAGAGTCCAGCAGGATTATTACAGCATTCTGATTTGGGTTGTTTGTGATGATGTGTGGAAGATGGCCACATTGATGATGAACATGGGGATAATGCAGGCTTCTTCAAGTAATTTAGTTCATGTATGTGGAGGGTGTTCCTGGTGAAACAAGAGCTTCAGTAGGAAAGCCCTGGAGGTAAATCCACTCCAGCAGTTGCAAACAGCAAACCCCCAAAGTAACATCTGGGGCAAGCTAGCCATCCCCTCCCCGCTGCCAAGAATTTCTTGTCTAAAGTTTTTAAAGATTTTCTTTTCGTCTTTCTAAAGTTCTTGGAGAGCTTCATGAGCCCAGAGGAGCCCTGTTTCATGCTTTCAGATAATGAAAGCAATTTTCAGCTTTGGGTTTTTGGGGGGGTTTTGGGGCTGTTTTTTTTTTTTGTTATTGGTTGGTTGGTTTTGTTGGTTTTTATTTGTTTGTTTGTTATTTTAAATCCTTAGAAGCTCAGTTTACTCAGGGATACTAGAAAAACAAGTATTCAGAAGCACTCTTGACATGGCTCTGTGTAACAGTTGTAATGTGTCCCACGTTTTGCCCTGCAAGACTTCAGTTTGAGTCTTTCGCAGTCATAGAAACTCTTCTGATTATCCAGTGAAGTCTGTATCATTTATACTGATCTCCATTTCAAAGCTTTTGAGCAGACACTGCTATTTTCTTCATAAGGGAGGCAATCATGCATTTGTGTTACAGGAAGAGATGGTTGAGTCTAGTTTTTTCTGGGAATGTTTCTCAGGATGTGAACAAGGCCTTCCCACCAGCTTCACTTCTTCAGGGCCTAAGCCGGTCCTGATGGTCCCAGTGGGTGACTCCTGCTGATTTGCAAAAGCTGGTGGATGCACTGCTTGCATTGCTGTTCCTTTACATTATTTTACTGGTAGGGAAAAAAGCTTCATTTTTATGTATTTTTTTGTATTGCATTAGATGCAGCCATTTACATATTCTGGGAGAGATGAGAGAAACAACTTGAAAATGGTTATAACAAGCAGCAGTATAACAGGTATTTACAGATTTTTTTTAGTCTGCTCTTGTTTAGATTTCTACTCATTCAGATCTCAGCAAGTGACAGTTTGGAGACAAATGGACAAAACAGATATTATATAATGCTTTGATTGTTTTTCTTGTGAGAGGAAAGTACATGTGTTCACATTGACTTCAGCATCATTCCCGTAAGTAGCATAGCATTTATTCAATTGTCATAAAAATCAGTTCTTTTCAGTAATTTTGTAATATTTACTTTAGATACTTTGTGAGTTCTAAACAGGAAAAAGATATTTAATGAAACATTTATATAACAACTACTGATGTCATTTTGTGTATGGTATCTGAGAATGTAAGCAGATCCATTCATGGACATTGGTAGATGGGTACATTCCCATCCTCCGACACATCTTAAGGGTTTTTACTTGTGAGAGTAGGACTTTCTGTCTCACCAGGTTGGTGTCACAGGGCAAATCTTTCAATGGAACTGCTGCTCTAAGTCTTATATATTGGCTCAAACTAAAGAAAAATCAAATATAAATTCAAAGATAAAGACTTCTTTTTTTTTTTCTTTCCTAAATTTAACCCTCTCTCTGTTCATGTGATCAGTTTTAACAGAGTCATTTTGTGCCTCATCTCTTTTCCTCTGAAACTCTTTTTAACCCTGTGTCAGGACCCCAGTGGTGTCAGGACCCTAGACTGTGAGTTCTCTAGGAAACTGTGCTTTGATTTATGTGCTTTGACACAGTTTGGCCTCAAATTGTGGTGTAAGAATTTTGATATTTCATGTTTACCATCAAATTCTAATAGGAAAATGAAAATGCATGATGGAGAAACCAAGAGTAAAGGAATACTCATCTCCCCTAGCCCAGGTGTGGTGTATGAGAATTGGTTGGTGTGCTTTTTGCTGCACTTTGAGTCACATCATCTTTGTCATGTCCTGAAGTGATTGCTCACCAGTAAAATACAGCAAAGGAGGTACTGTTTTGAGGTCTAAGTGAGTAGGCCTTAGAGAGAAATTTAACTTAAAATTTTACCTATCTGAATGTTAGGTACCTGTTCTCCCTGGGTGTCTATGGAGAGCAAAGCACCTACAGAAAGCAGCAGAACCTGTCTTACAGATATTGTTTGAGATGGCTTTTCTTTGTTCCAATTCCCTATCTCTAAAATAGAGCTAACAGTTCCTACCCTAGAGGTTTTGGAGATGAGATTCTGAGGATGCTGTAGTAATGAAGGATTTGTAATATCTGATTTGATCAATAAACCTAGTATCCTTTACTTATTGCTATTATTATCCTGTGGTATTTTCTTAGGTATGTTGACATTCATCACAAGCTATGGGCTTCACTGACTTTGAAATTCATTGGCAGATTTTATGAATGCTGCTAGCTTTTCTTGGAGAGAAGAGCTAAACACCTTCATTGGGACTTGGTTGATGGTGTTATTGTAGTGTCCACCTCCATTAGGAGATTGAGAAAAATAAAAGTCCACTTTGTAAGGTGATTCATTTCTTGCTCCTTTCCTCACAGAATAAAAGAAAGATGAAGCTAGTCATGATGCTAGGGACAGAGCTGAAGGTGGTCTGTCATCATAGATAAGCCATCAGCAGAGCCTGGTCTGTGAAGTCCTTCTGGCACAGGTTCCTCAGTTGCTGTGCAAGCAAGGTCAGCACTTGGAGAGCAGAGATTTTCTCAGAACCTATGGATGTTGTCTTAGTGTCTCTCCCCTGGAGAGGAGCTGGCAACACCAAATAGCCTGGTCCGCTGTGCAGTCAGCTGTTCTGTGCCTTTGCAGGGAGTTTTTACATGTTTTTCACCCATTCCGGGCTCTTTTCAAGGTGCTCTCATCTATAGTATGGTCAATGTAAGAGCCCTTCAGAGAATGGCATTTATGCTTCTGTATCTTCCTTCCACATCTTTGAGAGCTTTTTGCTCTCCAAGGGCAACAGTGGAAGGGTATTTGCTGGGTCCAGGAGGATCCCTTCAGCAGGTTGAAATGGCATAAGGAGTTTACTGGGAGGGCTGGGCTAACCATGCACAATCAGCCTGGCAGAGCAGCAGTGCCAGCGTTTAACTAGTTTATCTCCCAAGCATTGTTTGCTGCATGCCTGCAAGTGGGAAAGGAAAGCTGGGGGGGGGCAGAGGAGGCACATATGTGACTTAAAGTGCTCATGCAACAGCACTGTTGACATTGTTTCTTGATGCTGCAACACACATGGTTCATTTCCCCCAAAGCAGGTGATCAAAGATGAAAGGTGCGGGTCCAGACAGAGTCCCAGCTCCTCCTAAAGCTTGTGCCTGCCCTTAGAGGACCCGTAAGAAGCCCCACTAGCATGAACCTTCCTGCCACAAGCCCAGGAAGGTCTCTAGGATGTGGCATCTTTACTCTGAGCTGAGAGGGTAGCATCTGAAAAGAAAGGGCTCCTGAAGATGATTTGTCCTAGCTTAGTTTCGGAAGGGCATCAAGACAGACAAGTGGAAAGTGGGAATTGCATGTGGTGCCAGCATTCTGAATGCTGCATCTGTTCGCCAACCATTTTCTTGTGTTCAAATTCGGATATATAAAAGTTAAAATAATGAATGATTGCCTGCTGTTGGCAAACAGGTGCAATCCAGTAATAACTTAAATGCACCACTTTTCTTGCTAGAAGAGAATGTTCAGGAAATAAAAATGCCATCAGGTACAATATAATTGAACGTTTACATCGCGTACGTTATCAAGTGATGATAGCAGAAAGGACAGAATCATCTTTCACAGTGGACATTGCTGAATGTTGGGCTTGCATTTTATATGCTCCAGTTTTACTTTGGTGCTACATAAAATATTGTTTATAATATAAACTACTTTCCAAGTGCATTGGTTTCCAAGTACTTGGAAAGCCTCTTAAAACATCAAAATTATTTCATGGTAACCTGGTTGGCATAGCAGTTGGCTGTATTGTGAGGCTCTGAATTTTTATTTCAATTTGGGCTCTAGTTTGTGTGTCATTTCTATTCAGTAATAAATTCTAAACAACTAATGAAATCATGCTGAAGGGGGATATTCTTTGGGGATTATATCTGGAAAGTAACAGAGCTAATTAGTAAGAAATAAAAGTCTGAGTTATGATCTCAGGTGCACCACTGCAAATCTGGAGTGTATCGGTGGGGCATAAATTAGTTGTACAGGTTTTTTGTTGGCAGGAGAGTTGAGAACTGGGTCCGCTTTGATTTGGTTCTAGATGTTATTTGCAGTTGAAGATGGGAAAAAATAACTTTTCATGCTTTAGGTAATTTGGCAGCTCAGAAAAAATGCCATATCTATTCTGTCTAAATATGTGCCTGATGAAATATTAATATATAAATATTATATAAATAATGAAATAAAAGGTTTTTGCAAAAGAAAGGAATGAAGTGTTCTCTGTCCAAAATAGAGCTAGAATTAATGAGCTTAAAGCTCATGGAGATTTATGAAAGTAATTGTGAGAAACTTTTCAACAGGTAGGGTAGCTGATCCCTGAAGTAATTTGCCAGGACACTTACAGATTCTGAGTCCGTGAATGAGGGGGGTTTCTGTCTGGATGGACAAAGCCCTTCAGGATGTGGAGATGGGCAGGAAGGGGGTCAAGGACCAGGATCACTACTTTACTTTGGAGACGTTCACAGTGAGTTCCAGCTCCAGAGAAACATGCCCCGTGGTACCTAGGGCAATGACAACAGCTCATTACCTAGAAAGATTTTTGCACTCCAAGTTCTTCATTGGTATTGTTGGGCAGAGCCAGGTGAGTTAATGGCATTGTTTCATGATTGGGCATCAGGAGGGCAAGTAAAACTCTCAGAAGGTGAAACCGAGATTTTCAAATCTTCTCATAAAATTTTCACTATGAAAACTTATTAAAAATGTTGTAATCAGAAAATCTCCATGGTTTAGAAGAGTAACTGAATGGGGAATATGTCTTCATTTTTAAATGATCACTAAAATCTATTTTTAGGCAGGTTGAAAGTGTAATGGAAATCAGTATTTACATTTTACATTCATATTATTTACAACACTTATGCTTTTTTTTTGTTTGTTTTTTTCTTTTCTCTGCTTACATTATGATTAAAGATTTGAGTGGATGAAGTTGATTAGTATTCAGGACAAGTGTTGTATAACACAATACAGTCCCCGACTGTTAGGCTTATTGCTTTATAAACAACTTCCTTCTCTGTAGATATGATTTGGTTTTGATTTAGGCTGTTTGTGTTAGGAGAGAGTGCAAGCTAAAACAGGGCTAGAACTGGCCCTTGCTAACTTTCATGTTTCTGGGCCAATTTTCATGTCTTTTTGGAGTATGAGAATAAATAGATGACCCTAATAACTTTAAAACTTCAAAATAGATGTTGCTCTCATTTACCTTTATCATTTTGGTTTGCCTTCTGAGGTTGCTTTCACCATTCTGATGTGTTGTGCTGGAAGAAATCCTCATCCCTGCGTTACAGATTTTCCCATAGTTGGTCTCATATGGCAGAGAACCATGCTGCCTACCTGAGCCTAACGGTTCAGTCTGCCCTATGGTGATATATATTTAGGCAGTCCAGATATTGTGACAAATGCCCTTGTGTTTAACCTATGGGTGGAATTCCCAGCTCCTTGATTCTTAGTCTAGAAATTTGCCAGATTTTTTTCCCCAGAAGTCTCTCTTAGTGCTTTTATATAAAACTATGATCAAAATCTCTTCTGTAAAATCCTCGGTGAAAGCTGATAGAGAATGGTGTAGGCATAGTGCATAAGCAGTCATGGCTTTCTATGTAATTTACCTGAATAGAGCAAGGGAGGAAAAATGGATGGAAATAATGGATAGCTTGGTAAGCAACGCAAAATACTATGAGCTTTTTGGCATTTAGCAGGGTCAAAGGCAATGTGTGTCTAGTGACCTGGAGAGGTAATGGATATGCAAATACTGGCAACATGGAAAGTTGTAAATGAGAATGAGATAATTTGATTTTTTTTCTTATTTAATCTTAAAACTATAGTCACTGAGAGAATCTTCAGAGATATCTATTTTCTTGCTACAAATTCCAAAAGACAGCATAGCAGCAACTACCCCAAAACCTAAAGCATAAACATGGATTTTATTGGGAAAAATTGAATTATTCATAGATGTTTCTTTTAAACAATTGGTCCTGTAGAAGATAGTCTTACACCACAGAGCATTTCACAGCACTGTCTGAGGGCAAGACCAAAGACAGACTTCTAGACAAAATGATTTTTTGGTTTTTTTAAGAAGTGAGAATGAGAGGAGGACTGTAATTGCATGTGAATGTTGCATAGCTAGATTTTTAAAAGAAGAATCAGAATAGGGTGTCTTTGAATGCTCTACTTCTGGAGATAGCATACAGGATCTGAGTAGTCAAATTGATAATCCTGTGAGAAAGGCACTTTTAAATCCCTCACTATTTCTTTGAGGTTTGTTCACAGAAACTTGCTCTCTCTTAACTATGGTAGCTTTTTGCTAACACTGGCATATGTCAGTACTTCCAGCAGTTTCAAAGTAGCTCCATGAAGTTAGGCTATCCCCTTGAAACTCAAGAGAAGGAAGATTAGAATGAAGCAAACAGCATCTGTGCTTCATTAAAAACCTCCAGTTCAAAAAACCAGTAGGTTGAAATGAGGCGGAGTTTGGGTTTGATTCACGCTGATGGAAGGAGAAGATTGTGTTCCTCCAGAGCACATTGAATGCTCTGATCTTAAATGCTGCCAAGCTGGGCAGGAAGCCTCCAGTGTAAATGTAAACCTCTGAAAGTCAGGAAGATCATATATATGCATCTTTCCACTCTTTATATAAAGTAAGACCAGCAACGTTCTGTGATGTTTCACCCTGCTTCTCCCCAACAAAGTCTTTAGGATTGGATAAACAACTGAAGTGCTCCTAGCCTTTTATCTTTAATCATAGAATCATAGAATAGTTAGGGTTGGAAAGGACCTTAAGATCATCTAGTTCCAACCCCCCTGACATAAGCAGGGACACCCCACACTAAACCATGTCACACAAGGCTTCTTCCAACCTGGCCTTAAACACTGCCAGGGATGGAGCACTCACAACTTCCTTGAGCAACCCATTCCAGTGCCTCAACACCCTCACAGGAAAGAATTTCTTCCTTATATCCAATCTAAACCTCCCCTGTTTAAGTTTGAACCCGTTACCCCTTGTCCTGTCACTACAGTCCCTAATGAAGAGTCCCTCCCCACCATCCCTATAGGCCCCACTCAGATACTGGAAGGCTGCTATGAGGTCTCCACGCAGCCTTCTCTTCTCCAGGCTGAACAGTCCCAACTTTCCCAGCTTGTCTTCATATGGGAGATGCTCCAGTCCCCTGATCATCCTCATGGCCCTCCTCTGCACTTGTTCCAACAGCTCCATGTCCTTTTTATGCACACAATACTGCAGGTGAGGTCTCACGAGAGCAGAGTAGAGGGGCAGGATCACTTCCTTTGACCTACTGGTCACACTCCTTTTGATGCAGCCCAAACCCCAGTTAGCCAACTGATTTATTTTCCTACTTACTTACATTGCAAGCCTTTTTGAGGAAAGCCACTGATTTTATTCACAAATATCTTGTATGCTCTTGCTGTATTTTGAGTACAGAAGCTCGATATAAAAGAGTCCACACTGGTTTGAGTTTTATTTATTTTATGTTTATTGTTTACAGCTTCATTAAGAGAGCAAAATATCTCCCATCTGTAATGAATTAGTGGAAAAAGAAGACAAAAGGACTTCATAATAAGCTCCAATATCCACAGAGACCTCCTATATTTTGGACATATCTAATTCTGATTTTGTGCCTGAATTACTTTAGCATGGCCATTATTTTGTGCATCCACAATTGCACTCACATTTTCTTTGTAAATGAACTTTTATGTCCCAAAAGAGCAAAACAAAATAAGTTCTGTCTGGCAAAAACATCCTATTTAATATAATATCATCAACCTTGAGTGACTTTATTTGAAGCCATTTTATGATTCACTGGTATGTATGTTTAAAATACAAAAGCCTTATTTCCTAGAGGTGAACATGGAGATGGCTCCTGTCATTTTGGTGTTTTGTTCGTACAAGCCAGAAGGGGATTTGGTCCCACAGGTAAACAGTAGAATTAATATTTGCCTTGGAGAACATTAATTTGAATCCTTGATGGACTTCTGACTTAGGTGTTAATTAGTCCAGGTACAATGAAATCTGTGAATCTCTCTAAATTATTACCTGGCTCACTAATTTCTGATCTTATGAACTTGGATGTGGCAGCCCGTTTGCTGTCAGATCTATATTTGACAAGACTTAGAACCAGTAAAAAAACCTCCTGATCTTCCCTTAGCTGTGCTCTCTCTCACCAAGTCATGGCAGTTATGAGATTAAAATTTTTAGAAAGATCTGGATTAGATTTAGATTAGACATTAGAAAGAACTTCTTCCCTGTGAGGGTGGTGAGATCCTGGCACAGGTTGCCCTGAGAAACTATAGCAGCATCATTCCTGGCAGTGTTTAAGGCCAGGTTGGATGGGTCTCTGAGCAACCTGATCAAATGGAAGGTGTCCTTGCCCATGGCAGGGGGGTTGGAACTGGATATTCTTTAAAGGTCCCTTCCAACCCAAACCATTCTATGAATCTGTAATTCTATCATTATTAACCTTTGCAGTGAATCTTATGCATACACCTAGTAATTACTCAACCGTATGGAGCTATGAGCCTACAACCCTTCAATACTAATGTTCATTGTAGCATCTCTTTGAGGTACTTGATCTAACCCGTGAGAGTTTGTTCCTGAATCAAAACATCAGTGTGCTGCAGTGTAAAGGCAGCATCTAGATATGGTGATGGTAAAAAGCAAACTAGAATAAGAATGTTAATGTTAAATAATCTACAAAAATGAATTATGAAACATCTTGCATGGGTTGTGCCATTTGTGCCATGTTGGACATTCACACAGACAGATTTGTACGTATCCAGTCATATCTTACTAATCAACTAATCACTCCTTCACAGTACCTCATACATCTTTGTTGTTGAAAATTGGTAATTACCAGCTTATTCCTCTGAGATATGTTATGCAGGATGATTGCTATGACCCATCTCAAAACTTTGAGCCCCTTGGAATATTGCTTAATCTTGGACCAGTTCTTCATAAAGCCTCCTTGAAAAGAAGTTTTATAGTTGCATTTCTTTATCCTTTTGTGAAAGAAGGAAATTAGCAGTTTATAGCTGCTCTTAAGGGTAGCCTTGATTTTCTTTTCAAATCAAGCAGGGTTTCAGAGAAAAAAAAATTTCCATGTCTGATATACAATCAGTGCCCGTCAGACTGAAATTCAACAACGTATGCTTACTGATTGCTTCTAGCTAAAAAATACACCCAGTTCCCAACTGCCTCTTGTTATGACACATATGTATGTATTTTAATATCATCTTTATCATTTGGTGTACCCAAGTCCATCCTTACATGCATTCTGATAGGTGCTGCACTGCGCCTCACAGTCCAGGATGAGCATGGTTGAAGTGCTGAACACGTATGGAAAGGATGAGGCTATAGGTTTGAAGGTAGAGCTTAATCTTGCTGGAAGACTTTTGTTCTGTGGGGAGGAGAGTGCACTCACTGCTCTGTGCTGCAGTTGCTGTGAGGAGACAAGTGATCTTCTGAGGCCAGCACCTACTTTGCTTAAATTGTGGGAATACAGGATATCTTCATCCATCCTCTGATTAATCTGTGGAAGTATTCTGAACTTCAGGGGGCCTAAGACAGTATTTCCCCATTAGTCACAGCTACATTAGGATTTTTCCACATCTTGTCGATGTTACCTTTGTTAGAGGGAGTAAATTTGTGGCCTGACTGACCTTTTTATGTCTGGTATGCAATTTTTAGTGACTTATTCGTAATCATGGAGAATTGAAAAGCTCAACCATGGACATATTAAAACTGTTGGTGGTACAAAATACAAAGACTGTTATCTGTTTCCCCATAACCATTGCAGAAGCTCCATTGGGCACCTGAGAATCCATACAGAAAAAGAAGAAAGTGCAAGAGAAACATGTTTCATTACTTCTGCTCTTCATCCAATGACTTGCTTCATCAGGGCATTATTTTTAGGCTGATGTTGAATTCTCATGGGGTGTAGAGGAGCTTAGCCCTTCTACTGTAATGCAAATGTGCCTCCCTGTTTCCATCATGTAGTCTCAGATAACCGTGTCTGAATTGAAATTCCTCTGAATTTTGATTATAAGGATTCTTGGGTGGGCTGGCTGCCAATCCAGTAATGGGGCTTAAAATATAGCTGGAAGAGATTCGCACCACAACTGAGTCTATGGCTGGTTTAAGATGTCTTAGGCTTATGTGCAATGTTTTATAGGAAAGTTAATTATGCCAGAGGTTCAGAAGTGCCTGTATGAGGAGAGGTAGTCTTAGGTCCATTTTGGAGTTGGGCCTTGCATGGGACTCAAATGGTCTTCATTTTTGCACATATAAGATCGGTGAAAGAAGCATCCAGATAACAATGAGGTAGAGCTCAAAATCATCTAAACATGTCCAAAGGTAAGTCAATACTTGGAAGTGTCTTCAGTATTGAATGGCACTGTCACAGGAAAGCAAAATGGAAGAATAATGTCAATAAGAATGTGAAAGGAGGAATTACCGGGGTAAGATTCATGAAGCTTTACTTTTGGAGTTGAATTTTGCTTGAATGAGGCTTTCAGGTTGTCCAGATTTCTGTAAGAGCTGATTCATGCTGGTCCTGCAGCAACATCTCCTAACTGGTGTTTGAATGAGATGCAGAGAATGGCAAATGTATTCCTTGTATTAGAAAGGAAGTAAAATAAATCTAATCCAAGCAAGAAGAAGCCTGACTTCAAGTTTCTGTGAAACTTTGAAAGGAAATTGTAAGGTGACTGAAGAAGTTGAAGTAGTGTATAAACTGTAACTATGGTTTGACAAAGACCAATGAAAATTGGTCATTTTAGATTGATAAATGAATTTTGAGGCAAGGGAAATGTGGAATATGCATTTGTGTTAACTCTATAGAACTCTGGTTTATATATCTTGGTAGAAACAGTGAGTTCAGGTATGTCTAAGAAGTGACTAAAAGGTCTGGGTCAGAGACAAGCAGCAATAGATAGCTTTTGAAAGAGAAATATTACTCTGAAGGGAGGAGTTCCTGAATAAGCAGTCCTGGGGACAGTAAGGTTTAATGTCTTGGTGATTATGATAATGTCTTGGAGGCACAAAAGATGGACATGTTTCTGTGGAAGTTGTTGATGCTATGCAGTAAGGGCCACATCCCCAAGGGCACTTGTAGTTACTCACCAAAGCTGTCCTGGGATGGCCTGAAGCAACTTATCTATGCTATTCTTGCACTTTGTTCAGGCTTTTACTTCTGATTCTCAAAAGTAAAATTAGTTAAAGCCCAGCAGCAGACACATGCTGAACCTACATCATTCTGCTTTAACAGAAATCTGCCTGGGAAGTATTGCTCATGCAGAGGAGAATAGATTTATCATATGGAAAGGGTCATGGTGATTTGAGAAATGCAGGTTTTAAAAGGAAAGCTGCTGTTCTTGGAGACCAAGGCGAATGCGTTGCTTACGTGGGTTGTTTGTTTGTGTTTGGAATGGATGTAGGGAAGTGTCTCCCTGGCTGCAGAATCTGGGTCTGGGGATCACTGAGGTATTGCTGGCATGAAAACCTGATCCTGGGGTATGCCAGCAGTATCCCTCTGAGCCTCTCTCTAAGGCAACATTGAGGTTTCCTCTGTGCATTTGAGTGCGTGTTTGTGAAGACTGGACACAAAAAAGAACATGTGCAAAGCAGGATTTGATGTTACAGGAGGAAACATAATTTTCCATGTTTCTTCTTCTCAAGGAAAAACTTGGAGATCAAACTTCAGTCTGAATGTATACTGTGGGGCTGTCAAACTATAAATAACTGTTTAAAGCTCTAAAAGTCAACGTTGATGCAGAATGCATAGATACGTATTGGCCGTAAATGCGTGCAGATTTTTTAATCATGGTAGCAGTGAGATTTATTAGGTGTTTTATAGCCTACTTGACTATAATAGCTGGGCACTAGCTCAGTCACACAGGTTATTCTTCCAGTCTTGCATCCCTGTGATCCTGTAGGCAGAGCCTATTTTAGAGGAGAAGCTTGTGAAATGCTTGTAAACAAGACAAGGTGGTACATTCAGAAATGCTGCAAGAACCTGGGGTCAGAAACACCAAAGACGTGGTTCTACCCTGACTGTGCAACACGTCGGCAAGGTACGAAATGCATATGCAATGCTGGTCCCTTCTTGGAAACCTGTTATGCTTCAGTTGTGAAGAACCAAACATTGTAGACTAACCTAATAAGCTTATTAGTAAGTGGTTTTTGTAACATTTAAGTAAGGTAAAGATGTTTGATAAAAGTCCACTCTAATCTTATCATGGTGTAAGGTTACACTTCCCAGAGGTTTTGAGAAAAGTATTCTAGGGCACATGTTATGATTCAGGTGATGAGAGAGAATTCACTGAAATTATGCAGTATATAATCTTTCAAAATGATATAATGCATATCAGCTGGGTGTAATTGTATGGATTGAAATAAGACGTTTTCCCTTTCCAGTTACAAATCATGGAAGATAGTTGGTATCTCTGTAATGGACTTGTGGTTTGGCTGATACATCTCTAGCAGAAAAGAGAGGTAAGATGTGTGGAGTAGAATGGTTGGAAAAGCAAAGAAAATACAGGGCATTCAGGAAGGATGTGCTACTATATTTTTCATAACAGTGAGGTAGAAGATACCTGGCAATAACACTAACTATGCAGAGCTCCAAAATACATCCAGTACAAGCCCTGGCAGAGCTCAAAAAGGAAATAAAAATAGAGAAAAACATATTTCTTCAATAACCTTGAAAATTCAATTTTGGAGATAAAATAGATCTTGATAAAATTGGTTGAGAGGGTAGATGAACTAGAACAGTAGAGGAAACAGCTGGAAGAAAGAGAATAGCAATATATAGGTTTACTGAAAACAAAAGGCAATTATGTGTAAAACACTGAGGGAGAAACAAACTTTGAAGAAATAACATAAAATTTTATGGAATCCTGTGGGAGGAGGGAAACAATTAAATGCTGTATTTTATTCCCTTCTGTGTAAAGCTGCATTATTTATTTATTTATTTAGCTATCTATCTATTTACACATATATTTATTTATTTGAAATTGTATGTGAATACAAATCCAGGCCCAAGTTTCCAACCACAGCCTGCTTCATTTGAAAGGCAGCATTTTATTAGCAGTCTTTCAAATGGGGATTAAATTATTCACGGTGATCAGCACTAGAAAAATACAAATGAACTCAAAAATTGGTTCTCCGCTGTTGTATTGTGGCAGATCTACTCTCACAGTGGTTTCATTTCAGAGCAAGTCTGTGGTTTAATGATGCATTTGGCCTCAACCACATTTAAGATGTAGAATATTGTGTGCTTATTTCTTTTTAGGAGCTTGTAACTCTTTCTTTCCCTGTGGCTCAGGTTTAGGGCTTGTTGCTCATGCGGGGCTGGTTCTGGGGTTGCTAGCAGGTTCTACTGCTTCCTGCCTTGTGTGCTTGAGTTTGGGGTGGTACTGCTATGCTTCAGTAGTGTTCCAACAACTGTATGTATCCCTTTGGGGGTCCATTCAGAAGACTGTTAAACACCATGTTGTGAGATGAAACTGTTTTGAGGAGGTGACTCATACCTCCAGGCTGTGATGTTGGAATATTTGCATTTAAATGGCATTGTTGTTTCTACTGGATTGTCATAGCTCAGTATCCCTAAGGGAGGCAGGAATCTCCTTTCTCTCCATGTTATGATGCCTGTTTGCTGTCCAGGCTGGAGGCAACTCAAAGAAGGGCATGTCAGAATGAGACAGCATCCAGCAAACACTGTGGTCTTAATTTTGTGCAAGGGCTTTTTTCATCAAAAGGAACAACTGAACAAGCAAACTCGACAAGCTCATCCCATCATCACCAAGACAGAACAAAAAATTCTAGTAGCAAATTCTTCCCAGTGTTTGCACGTGAGCAGAAGTAGGGTGGAAGGAAATGGGAACAGTAGGTGATGGAGACAAAGGATGCTCTCACCTCCCACAGGAGGGAAAGGTAAACTGTTGTGAGACTGCTGCTAACAGCTCTGCCTCCTTCAAGGGGCAGACTAAGGCAAAGTTTTTTAAAAATAAATGCACAATTGCTCCAAGTCCATTTTCCAATCTCAGTCTTTGAATTGAGGGCTCAGCAGGCACTGACATAGAGAAATCAAGATTTATTCAGATCAGTTTCTGTTTCTGCACCTTGTTCTCTCAGACCTGATAGACACAGGTTTGTGTGTGAGGGGCTGAAGATAGTTATATCAGATCCATCCAGCGAGACTGTGAGCTGTATCCCCTGTCCAGGATGTCTGTCTTTCCTCTGCAGCAGCTGTTTTATCTCATTGCTGTCCCCGGTGTCATTTGCAGCATCCATCGCTGGGCTTTCTGTCAGTGTTTCTTCCTTTGGGATAGTTTGCTGTCATATGAATCCTCCCAAAGGAGGTTGGGTTTTTTTGGTTTGTTTGTTTTGGGTTTTTTTTGTTTGTTTGTTTGTTTTTGTTTGTTTGTTTGTTTGTTATGGGGGGTGGTGGTTTTATTCCTGCTTTCTCTAGTGTCTAGTTATTCCATACATAAAAATCCAATGCTGGGAGAGAAGGAACAAGGGTAGGATGGAGGCAGGGTTCACTCTGGTTTTGTGTCACTGTTGCTGACATGGAACTAAGGATCTGACATTAGGAAATGGAGGCTTAGGATGCACAAGTCGAAGCTGGGGTGTGAGGGATATGTAGTCAAAATTATAAGACTGCTCTCGAGGAGGGAAACAAGCAGCACAGCTTCCTTTGGGCTCATCTTCAGCTTACATTTTATTTGATAAAGATGCTTTCCAGCTATAGCTGTGCTTACAATATGGTGTTAAGTCCACCGCTATGCCATCTGTGTCCTCCCACAGCTCATGCATCAATCTTCCCATCAGTGAGGACATTAATAGGATCCTGAGTCTTTCTCTAGTGACTTTTTTTTTTTTTTTTTTAAATTAAAAGTG